>PVKN010000976.1:27485-59513 GCA_004027915.1 Capromys pilorides | reverse complement strand
GACCAAGTGTATCATAGAAGGGATGTTCCAAGGCAGAGGGCTCAGGAACAACCCCTGTGGGCAGTCACAAGTGTGACTCCCTGTATTAGCATTAGCTGAGACACAATACTGGATACAGAAAACTTAGAGGAGGAGAGGTTGAATTTGGTTCAAGATTTCAGGACATCCATTACATGGACATCTGGCTCTGATGCAGGAATGTCCAGGCAGAAGAATGTGATAGGACAGGGTCTCAATTGCCCTCTCAGCAGAAGAGTGTAATAGAGCAGGGCTGCTTAGTTCCTGGTGGCCAGGAAGCAGAGCAAGGGAATAGACCCAGAGTGGAGGGGGTGAGGGACCAGATAGAGTACCCAGGTCACATCTCCATGCCTCCAGATAAACCCAAAGCATGCTTTACTAACCTGCTAGGCATTTCTTAATTCAAAGAAGTTGACATATCAGGATTAACCACAACACTCATCCATTAGAATCATCCCAGGTTCCACTTCCTTAAGACAGGTGCCATGTTCCCATGCAGCATGCAGCTTGGCATTCTTCCAGTCCTCTGGGACAGGGTTGTCTATGGCCTTCCCCCACACCATAACCTTCTGACTATGTTACCCTCTCTAAGAAGCCTATCCAGATGGAAGAAACTCTAGTTTTCAGAAGCTACATCTCTCTGTGCATTCCCAACCATACCTGGCTTCCAGAAGCTGGTCCTAGGCTGGCCAAGGATGATGGTCATCTGGTTCCCATTTCCCTTCTCTCCTCTGCTATTCTAACCCTCCCAGATCAGTGTCTGCATTGGGTGAGATTGACGGGATCCTATAGGTTCCGGCCTCCTGGGCCTCGCTTGTTACCAGAAATGTGCCGCATGGCTGGCCTGGGGCTGGGACAATAGCAATTGATTGATTGATTGATTGATTGATTGTATTTTAGGACAGGGTCTCACTACATAGATCAGACTCATAGTGATTCTCCTGTTTCCAGCCTCTCAAAGTGCTGGGATTACAGGTGCTCGCCAGGACACCTGGTCTCAATTGCCCTCTCAGCACACCCCCAGGGCGGGCCAGCACAGCACTCCGGGATAGAAGCCGACCACTGGGCTCTGCTTAAGCAGGCACGTTAGTGGCGGAGCTATCAGGCCAGCCCTAATAGCAGTTTATTGGGAAAAGAAATAGGACAATGAAATGGAAGGCACAGGTATTATGGGAGATAATTTATAAAGAGAAAAGGTAGAGTTTGACTCACAAAATTCTAGTCCTTAATCCAGTGACTCTGATGTTTTGGCCCTGTGGCAAGACAGCCCATCACAGCAGGAACAGAGCTGCTCTGTTCATGGCCAGGAAACTAAAGAAGCAAAGAGAAAGGGGCCGGAATTCTGTTGTTCTCAAAAGCATGCTCCCAGGGCTGATGAGATGGCTTAGTGGTCTAAAGCGCTTCATCGGGAAGTTTAGGCCACTGCAGGGACCTAGGCTCGATCCCAGGCACCACATGCTGTGCCACCCCCCACCCCCCAGAAAAGGCTGAGCCAGCTGTAACACAAATATGTAATGTGGTTTAAGAAAATAAAATAAACTATATATATATATAAAAAAAAGCTCGCCCCAGTGACCTAAGGACCGCCCAGGGAATCTGCCTCTCAAAGTATCCACCACACAGAAATACTAGTTGCAGGTGCTTAGAATTTCGGCAAACTGTATTTGCTACAAGTTGGTAAAATAAGAACAAGAATGTTGTGTGTTATGCCAGGTACGGTGGAGTATGCCTGTAATCCCACAGTGGAAAAGCTGAGACAGAAGAGACTGCTATGAGCTTGAGGCCAGCTTAGGTTACCAGTAAGTTCAAAGTCAGCCTCAGCTATACAGTGAGGCTTTTTCTCAAAAAAAGGAAAGAATGTTGTGTGGATAATGGCAACATTCCTGTCAGATCTTCTCCCTGCTGAAGTACAAAGTCTAGGGCTGGCCAGATAGCTCAGCAAACTAAAGCCTCTGCTTAGGCAGAGCCCAGAGTTACCTCCTCCATGGACTGGAAACAGCTGAGCAGCAACCCTGGTGGACAGGTGGGACCTGAGAGTTAGAAGGGATACAGAAGGGTGGAGGGGACAAGGGGACAGTCCAGCCCAGTGGACTCAGGGGCTCTCAGTCTTCCCAGGACTGCAGATGTCCTCCTCTTACTTAGTAGGTGGGGCATGGAATCCATTGGCAGTTAAGAGGCTGGATCCCCGGCTCATGAGGGCCAGGCAACACTGCATCCACTCCAATTCCAGGTCTACTTTTCCTTTCACCCTTTTGTCTGCCCACCAGACTTGAAGAGCTGTGTGGTGCAGGGTGTGTGCTCAGTGTACCCCCATGTGCCTAGAAGGTCCCTTCTGGATACTCCCTTCCCAGGCATTCCATCCTCCTGAGTCGGGAAGACAAAGATTAAGACAAGTACTTTTTGGTCTCCCTGAACTCTGTCCAGGCTCTCAGCTCTGTCTCTTGATGTTGCTTCCTTTCTGTCCCTGTCTTCTTTGGTTTCCCATCTTTGTGTGTGTGTGTGTGTGTGTGTGTGTGTGTGTGTCTGGGGTTCAATGACCTTGCATTTGCCAGGCAGGCACTTGGGCCATGGAGCTATCTCCTTGGCCCCCAAATGAGGGTTCCCCCCCACCACCAACCGGGGATTGAACTCAGGCACTTGCGCTTGTCAGATCAACGCTTATTCTATTGAGCTATTCCTGAGTTCCTTCCCATTTTGTTGGTTTCATCTTTCAAATCTCTTTCTGGTGTTCCTTGGTTTTGTTTGTGGTACCAGGGATAGAACCAGGGCCTTCATGCTGTACATCCTCATTCCTTTTTATGTTTTTATTTTGAGACCGAGTCTCTCGATCAATTGCAATTGCCCAGACTGGGGCCTGAACCTGTAAAGCTCCTGTCTCAACCTACTAGAGTGCTGGGGTTAGGGTGAGAGCCACACCTGGAGGCTGAAGTGGCAGGTGGCTTTCAGAGGGTGGCTCCTGCTTCGGTGTGGTGGGGACTCAGGAACCCAGCACAGAGGTGGGGAGTGGGGCGACCACTAGCCAGCAAGCACCTCTCTATCCAAACTCTAGGCTCCTCGCCCTGCTCCCCTCCCGACCTGGACAAGCGGGTGGAGCGAGTGCTGGTGGGCAAGGACCATCAGCCACCGATCCACTTGCGCCAGCCCCCAGCCGGACTAGAGTCCACTCCAGATCCGCCCCAGGTTTTTCCTCCACATCGCTGGGGTCTCCGCCCCTTGGAGCCGAAGAGGGAATCATAGTGTCCCCAAACTCCAGGCGTCCGGGCGCGCGTCTTTTTGGAAATCCAGTCGGACTGACGGCAACCCTGATTTCTGCGGAATATCCACGCCTCCCCCCAGCACCACTGGGTTCTCGACATGCTGGCTCTGACTTTGCGAGATAGGGGGACCCTGGACCGGGGCGGGCTGGCGTGCTGCTGTAGGGCAGAATGGGACCAGCTGTAGCCACCAGGGTCCCCTCCACCCAAGGAACACGCAGCTGTGCTCCCTCCCGGCCGGGTGACCCAGATAACCTGGCGGAGGCAGCCTTGGGCGCTCAGAGGTGCCCTGGGCTCCTCCCATTCAACCTGTTTCCCTCCCCAGGGTCTCAGGTCCAAGGGACCCCGCCAAGTAGACAGCTTTCTTGTGAATCTGCCTCCCCGCGGCTTCACTTTCTCTCTGCGATCAAGGCGGAGAAAGCTCCTCATTCGGAAAGACCCCAGGTGAGCCCCCTTTTTTCTAGTGTGTCGCTTGGGACAATTCCCCTGCTGGTCGGTTTCTGGCCCCCTTCCAGCCTGCCCATTTCATTCTGTCACCTTTGCCCTCAGTTTCTGGGTGTTCTCTTCCAGCTCTTCTCTGACTCTATCTACTCTGGGCCTACCGCCTCCCTGAGGGACTTTATGGCAAGAAAGGTGGGTGTCAGTCGTCTTCTATTTATGGGGACTCTCCTCCTGGGGAGGGGGAGCTCGCTAGGATTCTTTGTGCGTCAGCCAGCAGGGAGTCCCGGAGGGTCGTGTCTGTGATTCCAGATCGGGTACCTCCTCCGGCTTTCCTCTGTAGTCCTCTGTGGCCCACATGTCCCTGTCCCTTTATCTCCTTTCTGCCTCAGTTCCTGTCCTTTTTCCTCTGTCTTTGGGGCTTTTGTGTAGCTGCTTTCTTTGTCTTCCCCTGGGCATTTCTCCTCCACCTCCTCCCTTCCTTCCCTCCTCCAGTCCTAGTAAGCCAGCAGCCTGAAGGGCCTCGTGTTTCAGATGTGTTGGGCTGCAGTGGGGGTGAGAAGCAGGTAGGTGGGCACCCAGTTTGCCCATCTGTGACTCTAATCAACATATTCCCCAGTGTGGTTATTCCTATGTATGAGATTAAAACAATGGCCCCAGGGATGCAGGAACAGGGTAGGGGAGAGGTCCCTCTTCCTGGGGCCTGGTCTAGAACTTGCCTGAACTACATCTCCCACAGTTCACTGGGGCCCAGGCCAGCCTCTTTCTATTCCTGGACACTTTATATGAGTTAGTTCCAGGGTACCCGGCTGACAGGGCTAGAGGGTGAGAAGAGACCAGAGTGTGGAACAAGATTGTTTTCCTTCCTGGTACTGGAGGCTGAACCCGGAGCCTTTACAACCCATGGACTTGGCTTGTCCTGGAACCCCAGACTTACCTTGCTCAGTATTTACCTCCCCAGGGCCCAAGGAACCTTGGAACCTTTGTTTATGCCCTCTCCCAAAGGGTGCTGGAGTAACAGTGCCTGGAAAGGAAAGATGAGTGATGAGTTAGAAAGTTCTAGAGCCAGCGAGATAGCTCAATGGACTAAGCACCCGCTTTGGCAAGCGCAGGGACCATGGTTTATCCTTAGTCCTACATACCATGATGCCCGGCCCCGTGGAGTGCTGAGCCAGTGACTGAGACTGGAGATTGGGAGTGGTGGCCTGGGCGTGGTGGCACACACCTGTGATCCCAGCGCTGGGGAAGCTGCAAACAAGAGGATCTCTAGCTGTATAGTGAGACTCTGTACCAAATACATAAAATGAAAAAAAAAAAAAGTTCCTTCTTTCCTGATCCCAAGTCCTGCCCAACATCCTTATTAGAATTGCTCTTTGGAGGTGGTCTCCTCATCCTGAAGGTAAAGGAGGGAAGCTGGAGCTCCAGGCCTTGAGTTAGCTTCCCAGGTTCCAGGCACAGGTTGCTCATGCTTTGCTCCACAGGGAGCCACGCTGAGCTACCAGCTTGTGTTTCCCCAGCACCCGTGAACAAGGGAGGGTCCAGTGAGGCCAAAGCTGGCTTGGCTTGTCTACAAGCAAGGGAGCCAGGAGCCCTCTGAGGATCCAGGGACCCCACAATCCTCAGGGCCTGGCGAAAGGGGCTTGGTGCTGGAGCTGGTCTGTGTGTAGGCCCTGGGATGGCTGGTGGAGTGAGGAGGGGAGGGCCTCCCCCAAGACCCTCTCTGGGTCTGGATTAATTTAGCCCACCTGAAACCCCAACTCCTGCCAAGGACCCAAATGTTTCCTGTCCTCCATCGAAGCTGGGTTTAAAAATCAAAATCTAGGCACACCAAAAATGTCTCCTTCACTGGCTTAGGAACCAGCGACACTTAATTTTTAAGCTGGTTCTGCCCAAGCAGCTTGAACCAGGCTTTTTTTTAATTTTTAATTTTTTTATGCATTTAGGACAGGGGATACAGAGTCTACAGGGTCTCACTACATATATCGGATTCATGGTGATTCTACTGTTTTTTTTTTTTTTTTTCTTTTTACTTCATTTATTTATTTATATTGTGGCCGGCTCAGCCTGCCCTGGGGGTGGGGCTGGTGCAGCATGTGGTGCCAGGGATCAAACTGTGGTCCCTATGGTTGCCTAAGCAGATGCTTTAGATGGCTGAGCTATCTCTGCAGCCCCATCCTGTTTTCAGCCTCCCAGAGTGCTGCACAGCATGTGCACCACACCCAGTCTCAATCGCTATCTCAGTGTGCCCTGGGGGTGGGACCAGCACCAAACACCAGACTTGAACCCTGGCATCTGCGCTTTGCCAAAGCAAGCACTTTAGTTCGCTGAGAACCAGGCTTTTGACATTGCTGCGATTTAATTTCTGCACTGCAAAAAGAATGGGTTAAACCTCATGTTCTTTAATGGTCCCAAGAGGGGCTTTGCACTTGTTTCCCCTTCATCCTGACTATGCTGGCTCTCTCTCCCTTTTTTTTTTTTTCTTTTTGCGGACCTGGGGATTGAACTCAGGTCCTTGTGCTTGCCAGACAAGTGATTATTCTACTGAGCCATCTCCCCAGCCCCTTATGCTAGCTCTCTTTGACCTCTTCTGTTCATCCAGAGCACTTTAGGCACTGGAATTGGATTAAGTTAGGAAAGGAAGTGAGAGACAGAACTCTTAGTGTGGAGCTTTGTATGTATAGCAAGCATGCTGCTTTTACTGAAATTGGATTTATGTCATAGAAGCTCATAACTGCCCTCAGTACCCCTGTGTGCCATAGCAGATCCTGTCCCCCAAAACCTGGGTCATTGTATTTTGTTAAAGAAAAAAAAAATTCAGCCAAGCCAATATCACTTCCTACAGAATAGTTAGTCTGTGTTCCCAGGAATTTGGTTAATGAGGTTTTAATGTAGATTATGTAAAAGAAGCATTATGATTGGCTGAGAGAGAGAAAGGAAGGGGGATTTGATTGCTTGATTTGGTTGATCTGACTACTGGAATTGGAGGTCATCAGCCCTTGAGCAGGGACTTTCTCCTTGGTTCTGTCACTAGGCAGGGAAAATAGCAAAGCTGACAATCAAGGAGGCGTCAGACCCTTTGAAGAATGCAATGGACAAAGCAACTTCTGAATGGGAGATGGTGCAGTGTTTATAGGAACAGATATAAGAATGAAGCCATTTATGGTGGTGCCTGCCAGTAATCTCAGCACTCAGAAGGCTGAGGCAGGAAAATTGCTGTGAGTTCGAGGCCAACCTAGGCTACAAAGTGAGTCCAATGCCAGCTTGTACTACATAGCAAAACTCTATCTCAAATGAAGAACAAAAAGGAAGTGAAGAAGGAAGAAAAAGAGAAAGAGGAGGAGGAGGAAGAGGGGGAAGAAGGAGAGAAGAGAACAGAGGTAAAAGTAAAGAGACTTCATTTTTGGAGAAGTATATGGGGAGGAGGCATATGTGATCATGGTGAACTTTTTTTTGCTGGACTAGCTGAGGCCTTTCCAAAATTACTACCTATAATGTGTGGTACAGACCTATAATGAAGCACTCTGGGTGGTGACCATCCCAAGTCTGCCAAGTTTGAGCCCTGACTAGGCAAGGTAACAGTTTAGTGAGATCCTGTTTCAAAAACTTCGACAAGGGGCTGGAAATGTAGCCCTGGAGTGGAGCCCAAATTACCCTAAGGAAAGAGGGAATAAAGCCTGGTTGGAGAAAAGAAAGGGAGGCTTTGCCTGGCTGAGGAGGAATGGCTTGTGTAGCTCGCGGCGCTGTCCATGGTGCGCCTCCTTTGCTTCTGTTGGCAGCTACACCATCCTTTTGCTTTGGAGCCTACCACAGGGCAGGCCTCTGAGGGCTGGATCCTCTGCCTTTCCCCGGAGACTCTTGCCTAGGCACCCTGGTGATGGTGCAGTCTTGCTCTGTCTTCATAGAGGCTTTGGACAGGGATGGGTCCCCGGAAGAGATGGGCATCCATTCTTGCCCCGCACTGGTCATCTCTCTTGTGTTCAACTCGCTAGGAACTGGCTGACATGGAAGTAATCTGGAACTGGATTGTGGAGTGCTCGCTAGGCTTTGGTTTTTGCATTGAATGTTACCCTTAGATCTTTTAAAAAGTGATTTATTTCAAGACAGCATCTCATTCAGTCATCAAATTGTCCAGGGTGGAATCGAACTTGTTGGGATTATAGGCATGCAACACATGCTTGGCTCACACTGGAGGTTCCTGAGTTTGTGAGTGTTGAGAACACTGTGATAGAAGTGGAGGAGACAAGAGTTGTGATTTCTAGGAGTTTGTAGGAGAAGAAAAGGGGCTGAGAGATCAGCATTACCAGGGTCACTGGAGGAGCAGAAAAGAAAGGAAGTTTGTGTAGGAAGGGGTTACTGGGCTATCATGTGTAAGCCCAGACATGAAAATAGGGGCCTCTGATCTGGGCTGGATACTCTTTTCCACAGGGCGATGAAACCAGTGGTGCAATAGCCACCTTAGAGGTCCTTTGGGCTGCTCCAACTGTGGGCCCAGTTCTGAAACTCAAACATGGAAGACAGGGGCCAAGTCCAGGTCTGGATCTGGACTTTGGAATAAGGTAAGGGAACTGAGCCAGAGCTTGAAGTCCAGGCTGAGTCCTTGGATGTGAAGCTCAGATCCACATGGTAACCCAGAGCAGAGGCCAAGCTGCTGAACTCTGACAGCCATGGAACTGGAGTTGGAGGAGGTGCTGGCCATCTTGAGCACATCCACAATGGCCCTGGTGACTTCTGAGCCACCACCACCACAGGAGACTCTGAGACCCTGACCTCACTGTAGCACTGAGAGGAGTCATGAGAACTGAGGAGCAGGGCCCAAGTGAAAGGGGATGAATCTACTTTAGAAGATGGGTATTGGGAAGGAGGGGGAATCAACTTCTCTGCCCTCCTCATTGGATTGCTGAGGAACTGCAGCCTGCCATGACACCAAAGCGGGGGGGTGTGGGATCCAGCAGCTAGGTCCCTGCAGGTGGGATGGGGCCATGAAGAATCCCAAACAATAAGTGAGGTATGGGGAAAGATGCCTGAAATCCTAGCACTGTGGGAGGCTGAGGCAAGATTCAAGTTCCAGTTCAGCCTGGGTTACTTAGCGACTCAAATTCTGTTCAAAATTTTTTGCTGGGTGTGGTGGCACATGCCTGTCATCCCAGCACTTGGAAGGCTGAGGCAGGAGGATCAGTGTGAGTTCAAGACCAGTCTGGGCCAGTGAGATGGCTCAGCAGTCTAAAGGGCCTGCTCAGGAAAGTTTAGGCAACTGCAGGGACCGTGGTTTGATTCCCGGCACCACATGCTGTGCCAGCCCCACCTCCAGAGCAGGCTGAGCCAGCCATAACACAAACAAATAAAGTTGTTCTTTAAAAAAAAAAAAAAGACCAGTCTGGGCTATAAAAGTGAGCTCAAGGCCAACCTGAACTGCATAGCAAGACCCTGTCTCAAAAAGACCAAATAAATAAATAAATATTAATATTAATAATAATAATTAAAAAGCCCTAGGTTCAGTCTCTAGTTGTCCCCACCACCATTCTCCTAATCCTACAAATAGCAGAAAAACAGCTGGGGTGAGTGACAGCTTTGCGGTCTGAGAATCCATTTGAGAGTTTCTGGGGACAGGAGCATGAAACCAGAGACCAGGCAAGAGGAATGGGAGCCATCAGATGGGTACCAGGGCCCCCAGAAGCCAGAGAGCAGAAGATGGGCCTGGAAGCTGAGAACCAGTTCAGTTAGGCTGAGGGAACAGATAAGAGGTTAGGGTGTGGCAGGAGCTGGGGAACTTGGCATAATCCTGGGGCTGGAGCCAAGGAGAGGGCGAGGAGAGCAGACGGGCCTGGTGCCACAGGAAGCGGCACATCTGAAGAGGTGGAGGAGACCTACTAGAAAAACTTCGGCCAGCTCTGCAATCTGAGACCAAGTGCCCCTGGTGGCTGCAGAAGTGGGCAGGGCACCCCCTAGTGGCGGCAGTCTGCAAAAGACACCTGAAGCCGAGGATGAGATTGACAGAGGGACCCTGTGACCAAGGTGTGGCCCGGCTGCTGTCATCCCATCTACTCGCCGCTGGTCAGGCAACAGCACCTGGAGTCGAGGTGGCACAGGCTTACCCAAGAGGACCATCTGGACCTTCCGGGAACTAAAGAAACACCACGTAATCACCAGGCAGGTAAGGACAAGGGATGGCTTGGCATCTGCTGGGACGTAAGGGCATCCAGCCCAGCCCAGGGTATTTTTACTTTTTCAGTACTGAAACTGCACTCCCAGTCCTAACCTGCATTTTTTAGACAGGATCTCATTATCAAATTGCCTGGGCTGGGCTCAAACTTGTGGTCCTCCTACCTCAGATTTGCACCCTTCCGTACATATCCTGCTAGACCACACCTGCCACTCCCAGAATGTCACCATGCCAGGTATTCTTTCTTTTTCTTTGGGTTTTCCTGAATGGACTGGCCTGTGAGTCTTGATCTTCCTCAGACCCTTTTCCCCAGAGAAAGCCAACTCCTTGCTCCTGACTTCAAACCCTTAGTCCTAACTTCCGGACTTCCATGAGCATGCCTTGCCTGCATCCACTGGCTGCTCTTCAGGGATGCAGACATCCTAATCTGAGCCCCATCCTCTCTCTCCGCCTGCCCCAGCTGACCTACTGATCTGCCTCCTTTGATGTCATCTCCTGGGAAACCCAGAGATGCACATGCCCATCTCCTCGGGCCTGAAGGTGTTCCTGCTACCCTGAGGGATCCAGGCTCTCCCACACCCCACTCCACCGGCTTCTACACAGATACTCTTCCTGAGGGCCCTAGGGGAAGTGGAGTGAAGACACAGGGAGGGGGTCACGCCAGGCTGGCCCACACTCACTCTTGTCCCCCAACAGGTGGTGCCATGGCTGCCTCTGATGTCACCCTCTGTGCACTGCCAGGTGCTTCCCATTGGCTCATCTTTCTGGCCAGGGACATTGATCTGCATCTAATGGCAGCGAGGGGCTGCGTGCACCCACTCACGCTCACACTGTGTGCGGTGCTCTTTCCCGTCCCCACCGAGGCTACAGTGGTGCCACTTCAACTTGCCACCTGCAGCGGCAGGTTCTGCACTTCACCAGCCTCCACATCATGTCCTGGAACTCCAGCTGTGGCCAAAGGCTGACCTGGGGCTTGAACTGGCTCAGGGTTCTATTGAACAGCCTCAGCTAGAGGCTGACATCTGGGGCTTCTCCTTCCAGGGCGGAGGAAAGATGCTGCTTAGATTTGCACCCTTCCATGCATATCCGGCTAGCCCACACCTGCCACTTCCAAGTTGCACGCCCGACCCCTGAAGTCCTCTCTAGCTCCTACCATTACCAAGTGTCCATTCCCACTTTCCCTTCTCCCCTTACCTCTGTCTCTAGCACCCCCAAGTATCTTTGCCTAAACCCAGACCTGAGCTGCTGGAGTTTTTTTCCTTGGGAACAATGATATTGAACCCAATTCTCTACAGCTATACAGTCCCAGCCCTATTCATGTTTTTTTTTTTTTTTTTCTTTTGAGACAAGATCTTGCTAAATTTCCTGGACTGGGCTCTAAATTGCTATCCTCCTATCTCAGTCTCCTAGACTGACGAGATAACAAGCTCACACTGTCACACTTGGCTGTGAACCTTATTATCCAACCTCTCCTCTTTTAAGAACTGGTCTCTTATTAATCTAAACAGATTTGATAATGAAAACATGTAATACAACCATTGTTAATTTTTTCTTGTTTTGAAAATCCTGTACTATATGTACTCTTGCATGTTACTGTTTTCCTATCTTTGTTTCTGCTATTTTTACTCTTTAAAATAAAAACTAAAAAAAAAAAAAAAGAACTGGTCTCTAATGCTCTTTCCTGTGCTCTGAGCTCCGCCCTCCCTGGCTTCTCCCTTCTGCCCCCTCGTGGGTGAAAGCAGGTAGAATCCGTCTGGGCCCATCTGTTGCTCCTCTTCCCCGACCCTTTCTAAAACTTCACAGCTGCCCAGCACTCCCCTCCTCACTGGCCCCCTCAGCCTTCTGGGTCCCTAGATCAGTGCCATCTCCCCGATTCTGTCCTCCACGCCCCTCCTCGGACTTCCTGCACTCTTAGCTCCTTTTCCTGCCTCTCCATTTCCCCTCTGCTCAGTCTCCACACAGGCCCAATGTGCAGCAGGGACAGAGACCTATAAATGAAAAACAATTGTTCCCATATTTGGGCCTCTGTAGTACTTTCCTGAGCATCCCACTCCCCGACTTTGAGGGCCTCTGGATCCCTCTCCTCAGACCTAACTCAACTGGAATTCTGGCTTGAAGCTTTGGTGCCAGTAATGTCAGGTCCAAAGCCTGGCATGAGGCTGTCTCCTGGTTCCACCAGGATGCCCTCTAGGGGACTGGAATGTTCCTGGTATTTTTGGACGTCGCTCCCAAATTCTGGATCACAAATGATTTTTGGACTTTGAGAGCCTGCTACTTAGATGCAAACAGCAACTGCTGCCTTTGAACAGCTGTTTCCTGCGCTGGACCTCCACATAAACATCAGAGGGAGGAAAGACACTCAGAAGGTTCCAAGTGACTTCTAAGTCACTCTCAGGCACTGGGAGGCTGATAGGGACTCGAACTCAGGCATGCCAAGCCCAGAGCATGCCCAGAACCTCCCTCCCTGTGATGCAGTTAGTCTAACTTCTTGGACAATGGATAGTTGCTAGGGAAATGTTGACCCTAGCAACAGGGTTCGCTGGGCATAGAATCCAAGGTGTGGGCAGAGGGCGCCAGGAAGGTGGGAGAAAGGTAGGCAAAGGACACAATTTGTCCCCTTCATTTCCTTCCCCAGCTCCGACTGTGGGACCACCTCCCTGGTCATTTCCACCATGGCCGTCTCACAATAAAAGGGACCTTTCGCTTGCGCTCTGTGTGCGATTCACTTCTCAGTGGGAAAGGATGAGACACATTCTCTTCCCCCTTCCCCAGCAGCCTGTATTAGAGAGGATCTCCAAGCCCTGTGGCAACAGGGCTAATGACTTCCTGGAGGGGGTTGGGGAGGGCTGCTGGCCGTTGGGCGCCCCCACTCCACCGAACGGAGGAAAGAAGCGGCCGTTCAGAAGCGAGGCGCGCAGCAGTGCGGCGCCCACCATCTCGGGGCCTTGCTTTCCTCCGGAGTCAGCTCCTACCCAAATTCTGTGGGTTCGCCTCCCAAGTTCACCCTGGCATCCAGGACCAGCCTCCGTCTGCCCCAGGACTCCAGCGCCTAACTCGCTTTCTAGTAGGCTTGCCTTCCCGATTTCTGGGTGGGCAAAGCCGGGCTGGGAAAGGAGGTGGAAGGAGCCCGGGCGCCGCCCCCGCGGGAACCCAGCTCAGAAGCCGCGGAGACTGCGGTTCCGAGAAGTAACGCACGGGGGCGCCATGATGAGCGCGGCCGCTGGAGAGGCAGCGAAAGGTGGTTCCGTCCGTGTGAGTGTGTCCATGGGCGTCTTTGTGTGTGTGTTTCTGTACATGTGTGTATAAGTCTGGGGGTATCTGGATGGGATCCATCCTGGACAACAGGCCAGGTGTGCCCCAGAAACAGGTATCCCAAATGGCTTTTTGATGAAGATGATGCTTGATCTGTAACTGTACATGTGGATGGAAAGGCAGAAGACCTGTGTGCATTGTCGTGTGCTTACGGTGCAGACTGGGAGTCCCGGAAACCGCATCTTGGATTTTGAAGTCGCACTCCTAGAAGGTTTTGATCCCTTTCCCATCACCTCGTAAGAGTAAGGAGGACTCTCAGCCAGATCCCCATTGCCCTGCCAGATCTTCAGCCTAAGTCTGGGTGACTGTGCTACACTTGGTGTGACATTGTGTCTGTTAAGTGGGTGTGTCTCACAATCTTAGTGCAACTCTGTATGGTAGTGTGTGTGTGTGTGTGTGTTTGTGTGACAGGTGGGCTTTGGAAGGGGTTGGATCAGGATTATGGAAGTGCATAATTTCTTTTCCCTTCTTAGTCAGTGTATATAACCTTCATGGTGTGTGTGTGTGTGTGTGTGTGTGTGTGTGTGTGTGTGTGTGTGTGACAGAGTATAAGTGTATGTATATGTGAGCATGATCCTCCCTCAGTCTCTCCTGTAGTTGTCTCTCTTGTGTCTCTCCCCATCTCTGTCTCTTTCTTTTTCTTGGTGACTCATCTCTGCGGCTATGCCCTCCCTGGCTAGCTCTGTCTCCCCTCCTCCATTCAGGAATTGGGGGTGGTCTGAGGGAGTGGGACCCTGGGGCTAAAATCGGAGTGAGCACTCCTTTCACATCATTCTTCATTTAGGACCCTCCAGTCTCCCCCAACCCTTTCCCAGGACAACCAATACCTAGATAGCAAAGGGGTAGGGCAATAATGTGTTCTTAATGGACTATTTTAAAGGGGTCTTCAGTACCTACTTTCAGTTTCAAGTGGATACCCCTTCCCATCTCATAAATTGCCCCTTCCCTGCCTGTCCCCACCATGGCTGACGCAGTGAAAGGCTGCAGAGGTGAGTCACCGGTTGGGGGAGGGGTGGCGAAGAAGAGGATGGTGAGCTCTGTGTTTGTGTGTGGGGTGGGGGGTGGGGGGTGGTCTGAGCCCTTTCTTTCCCTTCCAGATCTTCTTAGGGAAAAGACTCAATGCTCTGTCTCATTCTCCCTTGGTTTTCCAAACCTTCAGCTTGAATCACTATGTGCTGGACCTCATCTTCTTCTGCTACCCTCCTGGAGAGTATGAGAAACTCAGAAACAAAGATGAAGAAAGATGGGTTCACACTCAAAGCAAACACCAGTCATCCCTACTAGGTCCCCATTTGAGCTCTACCCTTTCCAGCTGCCTCTGTCTTTCTTACCCTGCCATTTTCTTCCTCTCTCCAATTTTGGGAACCTGTCCTTGGTCCAGATCTTTTCTATAATCTCCTAGAGGCAGCAAGGTATAAAGGGCAGAGCTTATCCCTGGGAGATGGAAGTACCTGTGAATGAGTGGACCCAGGTAGGACACTGGGATGGAGAGAGACAAGAACAGACCTAGAGTACAGACCATGTTGAGAGAGGGGTCAAGATTGAGATTACAGAGCCATTGAGTCCACAGCCTTTGATGCCCACCTTCCCTGCCCCCTACCTTCGCCACTGCCCACTACTTTCCCTATCTTGTACCACCATCACCCTCTGGTGACAGAGCTCTTGGGGTATGGATGTCTGAGAATCTCCTTCGGGTTTCCCAGTAAGTGGGGAGGGGGCAGGCGGGACGTGGTAGAATGAGAAATGCTCTGAAAACCAAGTACAAGGACCCAGAATTTGGAGCCTGCAGGTGAGCAGCTTGATTGTGCAACCGTACTGCACAGGGCTGGAAATGAAGGTGAACGGGGGAGGGGCAAGAAAGATCAAGACATATGCCAATTCACATAAGCACTAACATACCTCGGTAGGCACAGGGCTCAGAAATGCATGAAGACTTATATGTCTACACATAAATGTTATTGCGCACCACCAGACCAGGCATACGCTCTTCTTATGCCAGCAGATGCCCAGAAGTGAGTGCATTCAAAAGAGAAAAATTACATAGGTGCACAGGCACTCAGAAGAGAGCAGACCCCACACAGACTCCACTTAGTAGGTAAAGACAATCATGCAGAGATCTACTGTTTAAACTGGAAACACCACCAAGCCCATCTACTTTCAATTTGATTAAGTACATAATTGAGTCTCCCAAGCCTTTTGCCTTCCTTCCCCACTATGGGTCTCTGAAATCTCTGTACACAGGTAAACACACATGTATGTGCACACACTGTGGCCAGTGCAGACACACAGCCCCACAGGGATGTCGTTTCTCCAGGTGCTTGCCTCCCCTGCTGTCTCACACTTGGACCCTTGTCCTATCATCTGGCCCCATGACTCCCTCCTTCCCTTCCCCATTCCTTCGGGGATGGCTTCCCCTCCCCCTCTCCAGATGTCTGAGCCTTCTTTCCATTCATCCTCCTCAGGAAGACCCCTGCCCATCTCACTGCTCCCCATAACCGGGTTGAGAAGAGGAAGGAGATATGAAGGGGCAAGGGAGCCCAGTGGAGCAGGAGCAGACCTTGGATAGGTGTGGGGGGCGAGGTGCTGCCTGGGGTGTCTCTTGGCCCCTCTCCATCCTCCTTTCTTTGGAACCATCCTGGTTCCCTTTATTCTCACTTTTTTCTCCTTTAGCCTGCCCCTTTCACCTGCTCCAGGTTCCTTTTCCCTTCCCTGCCCCCATCATTTTTCCTTTCCTCTCTCCTCTCCTCCCCACCGCTTTCCCCGCAGAGCTGATGGGCTTTCTTCTGGGAAAGTCAAGCCACTGATGGAAGCGAGAAGCCACTTCTGGCTATAGAGGGAAAGCACGTGAGTATTGGTGGGGGGAGGGGGTTAGAATGAGGGTCATAAACAGAGATGAGGAGGGGGCTAAACCTGGCTCTGGAAGAGGCTCTGAGTCCCTGCAGACAGCCTCAGTCCTGGCTTCCAGAGTCTCAGGGTGCGGGTGCCCTGCGTGTGCCATGAGCACCCCTGTGTCCGCAGTTCTTGTGTCTGGCGTGTGTCATTGTCACTCCCCCCTTTCCCGGCCCACGCCCCCGCACTGTTCTGCCTGCACCGCAGCCCCCTCCAGCCTCCCTCCTTCCCCTTCATTCCTGCAGTGGCCGCTCCCTTGGCCACCTTCCCTTCTCCCCTACCCCCTCCCCATTTCCGTCCCCCACCCCCGCCCACGCCTGGTCTCCCTTCACCGGACCCGGCTCGCTTATGGGTTCTCTCTGCGCAATCTGTGCGTCATCGCCCCCCATTCCCGGAACCTCTAGCTATTCAAGCCCCCAGCCCAACCCCTCTTGCAGGAGATACGGTCGAAGGGTCTGATGGCAGAAACCGTGTATCTCTGACGTTTCAGCGCCCCCTCCACGTCGCATTCAAACCCCCTTAAGCGGTGGAGAGGGCTGGAGTTGGATCACACCCCCCACCCCCGGGCAACCCCCTCCCCACCTGGTCTGGTCTCGCCCTCCAAATGTCCTTGGGTAGGGGGAGCAGTGGAAAGGAAAGAAGCTGAAAGAGGACGGAAAGAGGTGGATTGAAAAGGGGCACCGCGGGGATCCCCCCACATGCACAGCCCAGTCAGCCGGACAGAAAGACAGACACACCTTTTTCTCCAGACACGACTCAGAGGCACACACATTCTCTTTCCCCTTTCTCTTCCGACTCGGACCCTTTCCAATGTGACTGTCAAAACCGCAAGATCCACCCATCTGCCAGGGCCCTGGGCTGGCACCCCACACCGCAGATCCGCGGACAGCGCCCTCCTTCTCAGGTTCAAGCCGTCCTTGGGCGTGTCCCCATGGGCTGTGCTGTTTCAGGTTAAGGAGCCTGGCCCCATCCAGACTGCAAATCGTTATCGTCCCCCTTCTCAGTATTGGTCTCCATTCAGACGCTGGGGGTACCCCCTGCCTATTCCGTTCATCTGCGCGAGCTCCGCAGCAGCAAGTTGCTTTGTAACCCACCCTCCCGCCTTCTAACGCCTCTGCAGCCACCCTTCCATTCATTTTTCCATTCATTCATTCATCCTTTTCTCCTCGTCTCTCCTTCATTCATTCATAGCCCCCTACCCCCGCCCGCCTCAGTATTTCATTCATTCATTCATTCATTCATTTCCCGGAGCTCCGCTAGCGCACGCCCCTCCATCCAAGGGCTCTAGTGCGCAGGCGCAGACCGGGAAGGGTCCGTATCCTCCAATCACTGGGCATCCTTCCTCCATCGCGCGCCCGCCCGCTTCCCCATGAATGAACATTGACGTCAATGGGGCGGGGCAAGCCCACGTGACCCCGCGCGCTTTCCTTTATAAAGTGGAGCAGAAGCGGGCGCTGTCCAGCGTGCTGGAGCCAGAGCTCGCGAGCCGCCCGGAGCTGTGTCGACCCAGCTGAGCCCAGACCACTGGACGCCAGATCTCCACCGTCGCTCGTGCCCCAGCTAGCGCAAGAATCCAAGGCAGCCGGGTCCCGATCCTCCCCTGTCCCTATCCTGCTCCGACCCTCCTCTTCACCTCTGGCGTCGTGACACCGGCTGGTAAATACTCCGCTGTCTGTCCCTCAAGCCCTTGGCAGCCTTGGGCTTCAGGGAGGGTTCTCTTTCCTCCCAGATGGGGGTGTTGAAAACACAGCGAGGAGCCCCTGGTGAGGGCCCCTGGTAAATGGGGGAGTCGCAGCTTTTTTCTTGCTGACGAAGTCGCCCACGCACCATCCGGGGAGTCCTGCGGGGAGGGAGCAAAGATTTTTTTTTTTTTTTACTTATCTTTGCTGCTCAGTACGTGGGCGCTGGCAGTGAGATGGCTCAGGGAAGGGGGTGAAGAGGCATCAGGTGAGCGAGGGTTGCGGGGGTTCTTTTCCCATTTACACGGCATATCCAGAGACCGGCACATCTTTCTCCTTCGCTCCTAAACGTCCCTTCTTCTGGGTAAGGATAGGGGTATGAGGGAAGCCCTGGGTTTCCTACTTAAGGGGGGAGGAAGGGAATGTAAAATTAGAGAGAGGGGAATTCTTACAGAAATCCCTTTTCTCTGGTTTCTTCTATTTTTCAGTCTGCAGCAGCCCGTTGGTCATGAAATCCCTTAGGTTGCTGGCTTCTACTCTCTTCTGCTGCCTTCTACTGATCAAGGGGTTAGGAGCTGCGCCCCCAGGACGCCCTGAGGCACAGCCTCCTCCCCTCAGCTCTGAGCATAAAGAGCCAGTGGTAGCTGCGGACGCAGTGCCCGGGCCAAAGGATGACAGCACCCCAGAAGTCAGAGCTGCTCGTAATTCCGAGCTACAGGATGAGGGAGAGCTGTTCCAGGGCGTGGATCCCCGGGCGCTGGCCGCGGTGCTGCTACAAGCACTGGACCGCCCGGCCTCGCCCCCAGCGCCAGGTGGCTCCCCGCAGGGGCCAGTAGAAGATGCAGCAGAAGCTCTGCTGACCGAGACCGTGCGCAGCCAGACGCACAGTCTCCCGGCGCCAGAGATCCAGGCTCCTGCCGCCCCGCCTCGCTCCCAGACTCAGGAGAACATGCCCGAAGCGGGCGACCCCAATGAGGAGCTCGAGGCGCTAGCGTCCCTGCTCCAGGAACTTCGAGATTTCAGTCCGAGCAACGCCAAGCGCCAGCAGGAGACGGCAGCGGCAGAGACCGAAACCCGCACGCATACGCTGACCCGCGTCAACCTGGAGAGCCCGGGGCCCGAACGTGTGTGGCGCGCCTCCTGGGGAGAGTTCCAGGCGCGCGTCCCAGAGCGCGCGCCTCTGCCGCCCCCAGGCCCCTCGCAATTCCAAGCGCGTGTGTCCGAAAGCGGGCCCCTTCCCGAAACCCGCCAGTTTGGGGAAGGAGTGTCCTCCCCGAAAACACACCTGGGCGAGGCTCTGGGACCCTTATCCAAAGTGTACCCAGGCCTGGGGACTCCCTTCCCCAAGGCGCGCCGGCCAGAGAGCACACTGCTGGGCGGCTCCGAGGCGGGCGAGCGCTTACTCCAGCAAGGGTTAGCACAGGTGGAGGCCGGGCGGCGGCAGGCGGAGGCCACGCGGCAGGCGGCCGCTCAGGAAGAACGGCTGGCCGACCTCGCCTCGGACCTGCTGCTCCAGTATTTGCTGCAGGGCGGAGCCCGGCAGCGCGGCCTGGGGGATCGGGGGCTGCAGGAGCCGCAGGAGCGAGGGAGCGAGCGGGAGGAGGAGGCGGAGCAGGAGAGACGCGGCGGGGAGGAGAGGTTGGGGGACGAGGACGAGGACGAGGAGGCGGCAGAGGCGGAGGCGGAGGCGGAGGAGGCGGAGAGGGCGCGGCAGAACGCGCTGCTGTTTGCCGAGGAAGAGGAGGACGGGGAAGCCGGAGCCGAAGACAAGCGCTCCCAGGAGGAGACGCCAGGCCACCGACGGAAAGAGGCAGAGGGCGCAGAGGAGGGCGGGGAGGAGGAGGACGACGACGAGGACATAGACCCGCAGACCATTGACAGCCTCATCGAGCTGTCCACTAAACTACACCTGCCCGCGGACGACGTGGTCAGCATCATCGAGGAGGTGGAGGAGAAGCGGAAGCGGAAGAAGAACGCCCCTCCCGAGCCCGTGCCAGCCCCCCGGGTCGCCCCTGCCCACGTCCGCTCCCCGCAGCCCCCGCCCCCCGCCCCTGCCCGCGAGGAGCTGCCGGACTGGAACGAGGTGCTCCCGCCCTGGGATCGGGAGGAGGACGAGGTGTTCGCCCCCGGGCCCTACCACCCTTTCCCCAACTACATTCGGCCGCGGACACTGCAGCCGCCTGCGGCCTCGCGTCGCCGCCACTACCACCACGCCCTGCCGCCTTCGCGCCACTATCCCGACTCCGAGGCCGCGGCGCGGCGCGCGCAGGAGGCAGCAGAGGCCGAGGAACGCCGGCTGCAGGAGGAAGAGGAGCTGGAGAATTACATCGAGCACGTGCTGCTCCGGCGCCCGTGACCGGCCCCGGCTCCGCCCCCGCGCGCCCCCGCAGCGCGCGACACCTCTCCCCCCTCCGTGTCGCTCCTCCCCCTCTTGGTGTTTGCATGCGCCCAAGCCCCGCCCCTCTGCCGCCGCCCGGCCCCGCCCCCGCCGCCCAGTTCCCGGGCTGAGCAGAGACCTGCCGGATCTCCAGTCATAAGCCCAAACGGTCAGAACTCACGGGCGACACGGGGGCAGCTACGGCGGGCAAGTGGTTTGTGCGAGATCCCTTTCCCCACGGGGATCTGTCCCCATCTAGTCTGTCTGGGGACGTCCCAGTCCAAACTGGAAAAAGCAGTTCCAAGTAATTGTGTAAAAAAAGGTATGTCTGTCTCCAGCCCTGCCTTCCGGCCTCCTTGCCCTCTCCAGATCGCTGTGAATTTACCCCTTCTTTCCTTTCTCTATTGTAAATACCCCTCACGGAGGAAATAGTTTTGCTAAGAAATAAAAGTGACTATTTTATTAGGACTTTGTTCTCCGTTATTCACCCATCCCCTTGGGCCTATGTAGTCCTTCCCAAGGGGTGGTGAAGCAAGCACCAGCAAAGATGCCTGTCGCCTGCTCCTTAACTCCTAAGGCCAGAGCTGAGTGACTGAACGCAGAACTATATTCTAAGGAGTCTGTTTCATCTGTTAAAAACCCCTACATTCTATCTCCAACCGGGGGGCAGGTGTTGGTCTCGGAGAGAAGAGTGGAAGGTAGTAAGAGGCCGGCAAGCTTCTACCTCAAAATAAAAAGTCACGCCGACAGCACACCTGAGCAGCCTTTCCTTTTCCAGGCCCTGGGTGGTCCCCCAAAACCCCTCTTGCCCTCACATACCCACTCCCTTACCAGCTCCCAGAACTCCACATACTACACATTTCACTAGAAATTCAGGGAGAAGAGTCTGGCAGTCCCCTTTTTTGCAATCTCTTGACCTTTTTCTGAACATAGGCTTGAACTCTATTCCAACCCCAAATAAGATAACAACTTGGAAAATATAATCTCCCACAAAGAAATTTTAGAGGAAAGGACACAGCCCTAGGAACTGCTTCTCATGGAGCAAAGACAGTGACTGGAGAAGCATCCAGGCATAAGGGTGTATGAGGTAAGAGGGTCAAATAAGAACATGACACCCAGGTGAATTTCAATACATGGGCATATGTCAGGACAAGTGTGCTCCCCTTGTACATGGGACACACTTGTAAAAACTCTTCTGCTGATATTCCAATTTAACTGGGTGTCTATTTTGTTTTCCTTCCTCTGTTGGGCAACCTCACTCATTTCCAGAAGTGGCCAACTGGCAGGGAGTTCTGAGCCTCCCTGTGGATGCCCAAAGTCCTGTCTTCTTTCACAGATCCACAGGCAAGCCAGGTGCAAGAAACACTTTTTCCTTTTATTTCAGAAGAAAGGAAATAAAGGCAGACACTTGGGCCTCCCAGCCCTTAGGTCCTGCTTCACACAGAACGTGGGGTGAAGGACAGGGCCAGTGTCCCAGAAAGCCTGCCCTTCCCCAACCCTTCCCTCAAAGTGGCAAGGTTAGAAAAAAATTAACTATGTTATTTCTGCCCTGGCACTGGACAGAGGCCACACTGCAGCCAAGGAGGAAATGGGACAGCTGAGGAAAAAGGCCCCCTCCCAGGCAAAGAATCTGCCCTGGCTGGCTAGGGCGAGGGGTGGAGGTAGGTTTTGGGGCAGGGGGGGAGAGAAGAGCCCTGAAAACCTTTTCCCTTTAACCTGACATATTTATATATTTACAGTGATAAGGGAGGGAGGCTGGCTGGAGTCACATTGGTTCTTCAAAGGCAGGGAATGAAAGCTAAACTGCGCCCCTGTCTCGGGCACGTTTTCAACTCTTGGCTCCTAAAGCTTTCAGTGGGAAAGGTGGGGGCGGAAGGAGGGAAGGTATGCAGGGCCAGAACCCATGGCTCCTTCTAAAGAAGGTGTGGTGGTCAAGGAGAGGATCCAGGTGGGGTCCCACGGAGGGATGCGGGAGCAGCAGCCACCATGCCTGCCTTGCCCCCAACTCCACAGGGCCCAGCTAGCGAGGGCTATGCCAGGCCCATCTCCTCCAGCACGCTGCGTGGCGACTCATCCTCCTGAGGCAGAGACAGACGAGGGTGACGCAGAGACACCAGGAGAGGCAGACAGGGTGGGCAGGACAACAGCAGTCACAGGGGAGGAAGGAGTCGAGGGGGAAGCAGACACATAAGGTAGGAGAGAGAAACCAACGTGAGTCCAAGACTTAGCGGCTTCGGGTCCTTCGGGCTCGGTGTCAGGGCACTACCCCAGCACCCAGGGTGGCAATGAGGGTCCAGGGTGAGTCCATCACCATCACTCAGAGAACCCAAAGTCAGGAACTGGGGAACCAGGGGGATCAGCCCCAGGACCTGAGGGTAAAGGCAGTGAAGCTAGGACTAGGGGACTAGGGGTGCAAATGGTTGGGTCCTGATTTTCAGGTAAGCAGGAGGTGGTAAGAGTACCAGGTCCCTGAGGGAAAAGTGAACCAGACTGCAGAGAGATGAGTCATTAGGGTCTGATCAGAGCACTAGTAATCGAGTGGGGATGTGAGCCAGGGCACGTGAGGGGGGGATGGGGATGTGTGTGTGTGTGTGTGTGTGTGTGTACGTGTGACACAGACAAAGCGAGCAGTGGACCATGTGGGTGCAAGTTCAGGTCTGAACCTTCTCATCCTGTGTGTATGAGCCCCCCTCCCACCCCTCCCCTCTCTCCCCCTCCTCAGAGCCAGCTCAGCCTGGCTTGCTCATCACTGTCACTGCAGATTCCGGTGACTCATCTCCCTGCACCAAGGCTCACAGTGGCACAGCAGAGAGAGGGCAGGCAGGGATGGGTAAGGGTGGGGCACTGAATAATAGGGAGAACCAACATCAGGTGCCCCCACCCTGGCCCTGGGCCCCACAGCCTTTTGCTCCTGAGAAGTAGAGGCTTTCCAGTGTGTGTTGTAAAAAGTGGAGCAGTCAGGGAAGGAAAGACTGATCTCCCATGGGTCCCTTCTCCAATTCTCTCAGCAACACTTTCAGCCAAGAGAAACATTAAAGAATGCAAGGAGTTTTGGCAGGGATAAGACAGATTAAGTCTTGGGAGAAGGACAGTGCTTGGAAAGAGGGGACAACTGCCACAGGTGGGCAATGGCCCTGTTATGTCCAACTCCACAGCCAGCTGGGCCTGGTGGGGACCAGATACCACAGGGAGGGGGACCCTCTTGGCAGTAACCAGGGTGTGCAGGAGAGGAGGGTCCCTTCAGTTGCAACACTCTTCCTCCTCCTCCTCACTGTCCCTGGCTCGTACCTCCTGCAACAGGTCAGCCTGCTCAATGGCCTTGAGAACGCTCTTCTTGGAGGTGTCCTGAACATCCCCTCCCATTAAAAACTCATCCAGGATGAAGTAGGCCTTCTCAAAGTTGAAGATGATATCCAGCTCACACACCTGGGAAGGAAGAAGGTGGGGTTCTAGCACTGGGGTGTACCCAGAGCTCCTCGTTTTCCTCAGGGTGACTCTTCCCACTCTGGGTTCCTACTGAGTCTCACTTTCTCACATCTTCCCGATCTCCAGGCCTTAGTGCTTGGGTCGGCTTTTTCTTTTTGCGGTACCAGGGATTGAACTCAATTACGATTGCTAGGCAATCACTTATCCTACTGAGCTATCTCCCTGGCCCCTGGGTTAGCGTTTTTTTTTTTTTTAATTTTTAATTTTCAATAGGAAATAACAATACGATAGATTCAAAACATATTGGTAGTACCTTCATAATAATTGATACATTGAATTTTGTTGTCCCCATAGTAGTTATAAACAGCACAGTGTGTACACATGATAAATTTTCTAATCTGTATTAGTAGGGGATGGGTTGGCTTTTTCTTTTTTTTTAAATTTTTATTTATTTATTTGTTTGCTTGTTGTGTTTGTTTGTTTCTTTATTTATTTATTTTGTGGCTGGCCCAGCCTGCCCTGGTGGTGGGGCTGGCGCAGCATGTGGTGCCAGGGATCGAACCGCAGTCCCTGCAGTTGCCTGAGCTTTCCTAAGCAGGTGCTTTAGACCACTGAACTATCTCACCGGCCCCTGGGTTGGCTTTTTCTTACTTTGTTCTTGCGTCTTGTTCCCTGAGCATGTCATATGAATCACTTTCTTCCACCTTTGTCTTCCATTTTTTGTTATTATCCCCCTACAATCTGTGACACTGTTCCCACCAGGACCTGGGCTAGGCTCCCTCCTCAGACTCGGGGGGCAGGGAAGGAGATCTGGCTGCTGGGGCAGAAAATGTGATTCCCAAGCACGACTGCCAATATGCAGGGGACAGTACACACCACAGAGTGTCTCTGAGCCTGTTTCTCATCTGGAAATGGGTAAGCCAACACCTATTTATAGGAAGGGATAAGGAGCAAACAAAAAAGCTAAAAGGGCTTTGGGTAAACTATTAAGTAGCATGTAAATTATGGCATCATGAGTATTCCCCATCTAAAATCTGCCCTAAGCCCGGCCCAATCTGGATAAGTTAACTCAGAATCTCTGGGGATAGGACTCTAGTATTACTTTTTTTTTTTTTTTTTTTTTGAGACAGGGTCCTACTTTGCAGTACAGGCTAGTCTTGAACCTGCAGGTTTCCTTCAGCCCAGGCTGGGCTCGAAGTTGTGATCTTCCTGACGTAGCCTCTCAAGAGTACTAGGATTACATCCGTGCACCCGACCTCACTTCCTAAGCATTCTTCTTTTTTAAAAAACTCCAGAAGAATCCAATAAAAAGCCAAGGTCATGAACCAATAACCAAACCCAAACCTGGCCTCCTTCCTCATTTGAAAAGTCTGAGCTGGGGCTGGTGAGATGGCTCAGTGGTCTTGAGCGCCTGCTTGGGCAAGCTTGGGCAGCCACAGGGACTGCGGTTCAATCCCCGGCACCACATGCTGCACCAGCACCACTCCCAGGGCAGGCTGAGCTGGCCAGAACACAAATAAATAAATAAATGAGGTTTAATAAAAATAAATAAATAAATAAACTTTAAAAAAAAAAAAAGTCTGGGCTGAGCTCTACTGAAGATTAAGTACCAGAATCTGCCCTTTCTCCCCCTACCCTCAGGGCCGATTAAAGGATGTGGCTAATAGGATTAAAGTTTAAAAAGGGAGATTAATTACTGTTCTCATTGCTCCAACTTCACTTTTCCCTAGGACTTCCAAGGCAGAGCCTGGCTAGGCCTCAAAGTTTAACAGAAGAAAGAGATTGCTGGGTATAGGGCCAGCTGGGAGACTTACGCTGCCGAAGTATTTGTCCAGAAGCTCCACGTATCGATGGATCAGTTCCAATGTGATGAGCTCATTGTCTTGGCCCTCGATGGCACAGCAGAAGTACAGGCTGGCATATCTGAGAGGGGACACAGGAAACATAGCCAGGAGCTGGCCCCAAGAACCCAGGCATTCTGGCCTCAAACTTCCCCAGTCCTAGGTCTGCAACCTAACTGGACACGAGGGAGGCTCCAGGGTATGCAAAGAGTGACACATTCTGTCTCTTCAGAAATAAGCAGATGCATGCTCTTTCCCTTTTGGCCTCTGACCTGTTCAATTTGACTCAGCAAAAACCTGAGCCAAACAATTCACCTGTTCAGAGGAGAGGGAACCAGCAAGGGAGGTGTGGGTGTGGATGTGTGGGAAAAGTGGAGTAGGGCCTCTGATTGGTCAATGAATCTGCAAGGAGGATGGGTAGAGGGTAAGACAGAGCCTATAGGGACAGAGGTGTGGTGTGTGAAGCAAGTGTCAAGCTGGAGCAAAACCAACTAGGGAATAAGAATTTCTTCCAGGGGGATCGGGAAAGTAAAGAAAGATGGCACTCATCACCATCCTGCGTAGGTCCTCAGCTCCTAGCCCTGCCTGACCTGGGAGATGCTTATTTTCTGAGGCCTTTTAACCCACTTCTGAACTCCAGCCCAGCAAAACCCAAGCAGGGCTGAAATTTAGTAGGGAGTCACCTCTTATAAACAACTTTGAGGTCCCTCCACTCCAAAAAGCTGCACATCTTGGGCTTGCGAGCCAGAACGACCTGCATCAGCTCCCGAACCATTTTCTTCCGCTCCTTGTCTGACGTGGCCAGGTACCATTTCTGCAGCCGCAGCTTTCCCTGCCGGCTGAACAGCAGCATGAATCGCATCTGGAGGGGAAAGAGGACCAGAGCCAGGAGTCACGGATTTGGTTCTTTCCTCCATTAAAACACAGCTCCAACTCAGCACAAGCCTTCTCTACTCACAGTTTCAACTTTCTTCCAAACATCCAGCCCCTGGCTGTCAACTCTGGGCACTCCCACCAAGATACCTTTTCTTCAGAGGAGCAAGAGTTTTTGGGCATTATATGGGTTCAAAACCTGGAACTGTAAGTTAGGTGTGACCTCAGGCAAACTATACTCCTGAACTTGTTGCCTTGTCTGTTAACGGAGATGGTAAAAGCACCCTCTCGTGAAGTTGTCAAAGGGGTGAAAGGAGGTGATATTTGCAGGAATGCCTGGAATATGGTAGCTTCTAGAGCATATTTGGGCTGGGTGTGGTGGTGCATGCCTATAATCCCAGCACTTGGGAGGCTGAGGCAGGAGGATCAGTGTGAGTTCAACACCAGCCTGTGCTACAAAAGTGAGCTCAAAGACAGCCTGAACTGCATAGAGAGACCCTGTCTCAAAGAGACAAAAAACAAACAAACAAAAAAAGAATGTATTTGGTATATTACTCTTCTCTGACCTCTCTGCTTTCAAAAGGAAGTAAAACACCTAGTATAGTGAAAGCAGCACATAGCGGATGTCAAAATGTTTGTTCTCTCTATCCACATTCACACTGGAACTGGGTAGTGTTAGGCCACCATCCTGGCAATAAGCCCTCACTGAGGACCCCAACACACCGCTACCAGTGCCCACCCTTTGCCCAGGGTATCCATCTCTGCAGATGTACACATATCCAACACCACACTGGGTTTTGGGATGTTCAAATTCCACCCCTTCTTTCCTCCACCACCTCAGCATTTGGTCCCTATAGTCTTCTCTGAACCTTTCTTCCTTTTAGGGTGCTTCTTGCCAAGATCCACTCCTCCCCAGGCACCAGGTGCCCAGTCTCCCTTTCAGGCCCTCCCTAGGAGGTGGCCACCCATGGGGGCTCCCCTAAGGAATGCCTGTGGAACAAGAAGCAAGCTGGGTGGAGGCAGATGTGTGCAGAGCTCTAACTGGACCCCAGTTTCCCAATTCCAGGCAACCTGGTGGCTCGCCCTGGTCCCATCTCCTCCCAGCAGCTCTCCTTTCCGTGGACACTACCAGGGCTGGACTCTCCAGGTGTGTGCAACAGTATCAGACTAGTAGGTTAAAAACTAGAATCCAGGAAAACTGGTGGTGTTTGTTTTTTGGTGGTGGGAAATGAGCCTGAGAGGAGAGCAGAGTGCAGCTAAGATAAGGGGGGTGGGGAGCCAGGAGGAAGGCGGAAGGCCCGGATTCCGGAAAGAATGGGATGAGGCAGAGATCAAAGAGCACGGAGGGGGCAACGCAAAGCCTGGGACCCTGCGAGCAAACCCTCCAGCTCGCTCTGCCTCCCCACCCTGATGAGCGTGGCCCGGAACAGAGGCAGGACATTCGCTCCCAGACCCGGAAACTGTCCTCTCCCACACTTCGACCCCCACGGGCCCAGCTGCTCTGGGCCACGCAGGAAGAGTGCTGGGTGACCCGTGACCCCATTGCCCTCCTCTGCCCAGAGACCCCACGCCCCTCTCCTTGGGCCGCAGCTGTGCGGCAGAGGTCAGGGTCCCTTGGACGAAACCCAGGCGCCTCTCCCAGCTCGGGACGGTCCCGCCGCCCTCTGGGCGGTCCTCTATTGCCCCACAAATGCGTCTGCTCTCCGGCCCCCTCTCGGGTGCCATTTCAGCTGTTCCTCCGAGGCCGGCTCGCCCACCGCGCAGGAGAGAGGGGCCGTAGAGGACCAGAGGGAAGAAAGAGCGACTCCCACCGAGGGCGGCCCTCGAGGACCCCCGCAGGTGCAGCCCACGCCCCTCGGTTCCCCCTCCCCTCCCTCTTCTCACTGCCTACCATCCTGCAGCCTCCGGCTCGGCACGTCCCTCTTCAGCCACCGTAGACACCAGCTGTGCTCCCTTTCTTTTCCTTTTTCTTCCCTCCCTCCCGGCTGAAGCCCCGCCCCGTCCCGCCCGGGCTGGGAGACACAACGCGCTGCGCAGGCGCCAACACTGCAGTGTGCGGGGGCGGGGCTGGAGGCGGCGAAGCGGAAGCTATGGCAACCAGGTCCTTGACTTCAGCTTCGAGAAGCTCGGTCGTCATGGTAACAAGGCTGTCTTGTGGGTTAGTTGGAGGATGGAGGAAGAGGACAATGAGGTCCTCGAGCTTGGGAGCCTTGGGGCAAAAAGGCGGGAAAAGGCATAAGAGGTAGATGGGACAATTACAAGGAGTTTGTGAGGAAGCAGGGAAGACTAAAGGAAGGGAAGCAGGCAGTTGAGAGGAAGGAGGGTAAGAATTAGATATAGGAGAGGATGGATTGATGTGGGCCCTAGGAAGACAAAGGGAACAGATGGGGCAATGTGAGAAAAGTAGAGAATTTAAGTTGTTACTGAGAACCTCCTAGACACAACATTGTTAAGAGCGCAGGGCTAAGCATGGTGGCACATGCCTGTAAACGCAGCATTCGGGAGACTGAGGCAGGAGGATCGCCGGGAGGTTGAGGCTGGCCAGGGCTGAATAGTGAGTTGAGGGCCAGGGCCAGCCTGAACTACAAAGGGAGACCTTGGCTCAAGAAAAAAGAGAGTGAACAAAGTGCAGGGAAAAAAAGATGAGAAATAAATAAGGAGGGGCTGATATAAAGGGATTTAAGGAAAGGGAAGAATTGTGAATTGGGACCAAAGGGGGAGAAATAGCATTTTGAAAGGTTAACAAGGATCAAAACTGAAAAGGAACAGAAGGAAACTAGACCTAAGGGCAGAGGTCAAGAATAGGTAAATAGTAATGGACGCTCTTAGCCAAGTGTGCTCACACAAGCGTGTGCGCTTATTCCAGAAAGCAACAATTTAAGAGAAAGAGCTCACATTTCATTATGCTGGAAAACCATAACCCTTATCCTCCGGGGATTGTGTGTCAAGACCCTACTGTATCCTCAAAACCCCACACAGTGCCAAATTATCCACACACTGTTTTTCCCTCATATACACACATGTCTATGATAAAGCTTAACTTATTAATAGACATAGAAAGAGATTAGCAACAATAACTAACACTAAAGTAGAACAATTAGAACAATATGCTGTAGCTGTGCATGGTGATGCGCACTAGTAATCCCAGTAGCCAGGAGGCTGAGGCAAGAGGATGCTGTGAATTTGAGGCCAGCCTGGCTGGGCTACACAGTGAGTTCAAGGTCACTCTGAACTACCAAGTAGGACCCTGTTGGGAATAATATATCTCAAGTTCTTCTAGCATTTCAGTACTGCCACAGTTGACGAACATTATAAATATGGCTACTAAATGACTAATGTTGGGTAAGTGTATGCTGTGTGGATACATTGGGAAAGACAGGATGATTTGAGGCTGATTGAGATTACATCAAAATGCTATGCAATTTTAAATTTATGAATTATTTCTGGAATTTTCCCCTTTACTATTTTCAGACTGTAGTTGACTTCAGGGAACTGAAACCACAAAGTGAAACTGGATAAGAAGAGACTGCTGTGTCTGTTTCTAAGTAATTTTTTTTTTTTTTTCCTGAAACTAGGGATCGAATTCAGGACCTTGCTCTAAGTAATTCTTAGCAACAAATGATGATGATATTATTATTATTATTATTATTATTATTATTGTCTTTTTTGAGACAGGGTCTTGCTATGCAGTTCAGGCTGGCCTTGAGCTCACTTTTGTAGCCCAGGCTGGTCTTTTTTTTTTTTTACTTTTTACTTATTTATTTATTTATTTGTTTGTTTGCTTATTGTGTTTGTTTGTTTCTTTATTTATTCATTTTGTGGCTGGCTCAGCCTGCCCTGGTGGTGGCGCTGGCGCAGCATGTGGTGCCGGGGATCGAACTGCAGTCCCCGCAGTTGCCTGAGCCCTCCTAAGCAGGCGCTTTAGACCACTGAACCATCTCGCCGGCCCCCCCCAGGCTGGTCTTGAACTCACACTGATCCTCCTACCTCAGCCTTCCAAGTGCTGGGATTATAGGCATGCACCACCACGCCCAGCCAATGATATTATTATTTTTTAAGTAGCACTTGAAGCACTTGTTGGTGAGGTCCTATTGTCTTCATTTTTGTTTTGTTTTGTTTTGTTTGACAATCCTGAGGATTGAACCTAAGGACTTTGCTCTGAGCTGCATCCCCAGCCCATTTATGCAATTTTTAAAATTTTGAGACCAGGTCTCACTAAGTCACTAAGCCCAGGCTGGGCTCTAATTTACTGTCCCCCAGCTGCAGGCTTCCAGAGTGCTGGGGAGCATAGATTACACCACCATACCCAGCCAGTCTTCCTCTTTTTTCTTGTCCTTTTTTTTTTTTTGTATTTTAGGGAAGAGTTTACAGGGTGTTCAAGGTCTCACTACTAGATCAGACTCCTAGTGATCCACCTGCTTACAGCCTCTCAAGAGCTGGGATTACAGGCGCGCTCCTCCATGCCCAGTCTCAACTGTCATCTCAGCGCACCCCAGGGGCAGGCCTGGCATGACAGGAACTCTTGGCCCCTGCACCTGCTTGCAGGCACTTTAATCCACTGCTATTTGGCCAGCCCTGTTGTTGTGTTTTAAGACAGGGTCTTGCTGTGTGTTCAAGTTGGCCTTGAACTTACTGAGATAATCAGGGCTGGGCTTGAATTTCAGGTGATCCTCCTGCCTCAGTCTCCTGAATGTAGGGACTTCTTGGTCTCTCAGTGGTCACCGGGAGAAAACAGAGGGAGCATTTAGAAAATAAAGACATGAGATAATCTCTGAGGTCAGATAGAGGCCTGTGCCTGATGGGCACAGGGCTGGAGGAACTAGAGTGGGGGTGTTTATTTTATACCTTGCAAAGTTAGTATCACCAGACACACGGGTTGCCTAGTGACTAATTGTCTTTTCTCAAGACCGGGGTAGCTTGACCTGCTGTAGTACTGTGGCCTTGTCCTACCCTCCCACATATGACCAATTTCCAGTTTTAGCCACTCCCAACACCTGAGTGCTGGGATTACAGGCACAGACCATGTAGCTGGCTTTTTCTTGTCCTTCAATATGGAGATTAATTTGTGCTGGTAGGAAGAGTCCCCTAGGGTAGAATTTAGTTTCTAATCCTTATTACACCTCAGGTGAGTTACTGAACCCTTCATCTAGCTCCTCGTTTTATTTATTTATTTATTTGCTCTACTGGAGATTGAACTCAGGACCCTGTGCTTGCCAGGCAAGCACTTATTCTACTGAGCTATCTCGCTGGCCCTAGCTTCTGATTTTTATTTTATTTTATTTTATTTTATTTTATTTTATTTTATTTATTTATTTATTTAGCAGAATTGTGGTTCAAACTCACGACCTTGTACTTGCTAGGCAGGCACTTATGCCATGGAGCTATCTCCCCAGCACCCCTTAGCTTCTGATTGAAAGAGTGAAAACAGCCAGGCCTGGTGGCCCGTGCCTACAGTCCATGCACTCTGGTGGCTGAGGCAGGAGGATCTTCATGAGTTTGGGGCCAACTTGCACTACAAAGTGAACTCAAGGCCAGCTGAACTGCATGGCAAGACCCTGCCTCAAAAAAGACAATAAAGGGGCTGGGGGGCCGGCAAGATGGTTCAGCGGTCTAAAGCACCTGCTTAGGAAAACTTAGGAACTGAGAGGACCGCGGTTTGATCCCCGGCACCACATGCTGTGCCAGCCCCAGCCCCAGGGCAGGCTGAGACAGCCATAATACAAAAATAAATAAATAAATAAAATTTAAAAAAAAGGGGGGG
>PVKN010000976.1:0-27385 GCA_004027915.1 Capromys pilorides | reverse complement strand
AAAGCAAGTCCCTTGAGCTAGAAAGGGAAAAAATCCTTAGAGTGAAAAGAAGAGATATTGCCAGGCATGGTGGTACCCACCTGTAATCCACTTGAGAGCACTTAGGAGGCTGAGGCAGGAGGATCACCATGAGTTTGAGGCCAGATAGTGGGTTATAGAGTGTGCTCAAGGCCAGCCTAAAGGTATAGTGCGTAACAAGACCCTGTCTCAAAGAAATAAAAACAAAACAGCAACCAAAAAGGAATTCAATCCCAGCACTCAGAGAGACTGAGCCGGTGGGGCTGTAGCTCAGTATGAAGGCCCTGGGTTCAATTCCCAATAAGGTAGGGGGTCAGGGGAGAATACAGAAGGGCCAAAGGCAAAATAAATTAATAAACTTAGAGAAAGGTGCCTGTGGGAGAGAAGGAGGGATGTGCATGAGGAAGTAGCAGTCAGGGAAGTAAAGACACGGAGAGAGCTGGGCAGCAGCCTGCCAAGCCTGGAAGCTGTAGCTGTGTGAACTCCCACACTCCTTGGAAAGCTGACACTTTCTAGGCTTCCTCTTCCCAACGTTGTGCGTCTGCAGAGAGGATAATGTGCCCGGGAGGACTGTTAGCGGCGCGGGTTTCACTTGTGGGATAACAGAATCCTAGTGGCCTGAACAGGTTAGAAGACAGGGGATTGCATTTCTTCGTTGTTGGTGAAGAGTGTAGGAGAGTCGTAATCCCAACACTTGGGAGGCGGAGGCAGGAGAATCCCTGTGAGTTCAAAGTCAGCCTAGGCTGCGTAGTGAGACCCTGCCTCAAAAACAAAACTACCCAACAACAACGGCTCATTAATTTGTCTTTGAGATGGGATGGACATTGTGTTCTTAATGGATAGAAGAGACCAGTGGTGGGGGGAATTGCCCCCATCTAGCCCTTCTGTAAAGTCACCTAATCCCACTTGTGGGGATTGCTCAGTCACCATCTAAGGCCACACCTCTGAATATTGCTGCACAGGGGATTACTTGATTTTGGGAAAGGGGTCAACACAGGGTCTTAATATATAGTTCAGGCTGGCCCTGAACTCATTATGTAGCCCAGGGTGACCTTGAACTTGTAGTGGTCCACCTGCCTCAGCTCCCTGAGTGCTGGGACTACAGGTGTGTGCCACCATTCTGCGCTCAACATGAATTTAGAAGGGAAACCATCTTCAAGCCATTGCAGTGTTCGTGGTTCCCTGATGATGTCACTTGCAGAGTTTTTAAATCTATCTTTACTGAGAAAGCGGATGAGGCCTTAGCAAGTGCTGCTCCTTCCAGCCTGCAACGTTTGAACCCTGCCTGTGATCCAAGGTTATCGTTCTTTCTCACGTCCCAGACTCTCAACCTCCTTCTTAGAGTCTGGGGACTCTGCAGCCCAAAGCTAGGGGGACACAGCCTGCCTTTCCAGTGTGGAGTTGGAAACTTCTAGCCCCTTGGTGGCTGTGCCCCTGGGCTCTTGCTGTCTGTGCCCTGCCTGGACATCCAAGTGTGAGGGAATGAGAGGGGGTGGGGCAGGCAAGGCCCTGGCAGAGGCCAGAGGGCACGGTGCGGGCCTGGCCCTGAAGTGGCATGGATGACTGTGTCCTGTGTCCAGCCAGGGGTGCACTGATGGATTCTGAGGCCTTGTCCCTCGTGCGATAATGTCTCTTCTGTGGGCGGCCTGGCAGCTCTGTGAGCTCCCCAGTTTCCTTCAGGGCTCCAGTTAGCCCGGCTGGTTTCTGTTGCCTGGTAAACTTCCTCGCCATGCTGTGTCATCGCCCATGAGTCAGCCACTTCTCTTCAGCTGGCTGCGAGCTCCTTGGGCGATGGTGTCTTGTACAGCTTTCCTGTCCTCCGTCACTCAGGGCAGTGTTTGTTGACCAGCTTCAACTCTGATTGGTATGCATTGTTATTGTTATGGTCAAGCATTGTCCCCCCACCCCTGCCAAAGCTCAGACATTGGAAATTTTTTTGTTTTGTTTTGTTTTGTTTTAGTTCTTGAGACAGATCCTCCCTACGTAGTTCAGGCTGGCCTTGGACTTGTGATGATCTTCCTGCTTCAGCCTCCTGAGGGCTGGGGTGTTGAAACTTTAATCCCTCAATGTGACTGCACTGGGAGGAGGAGCCCTTAAGGGATGTCTAGATTGGTAAATAGGGTGAATGCCTTTCTCACTCTTGTGGGGTTGGAGCCATGAACCCAAATTCTCTGTTGCCATCCTGCTCTGAAGTACTGGGTATTGAACCCAGGGCCTTCTCCCTGAGATCCATCCATGGCCTTTTCTCATTTGTGTATTTAAAAACAAATAATAGAGGGTGGGGTGTGCATGCTGTAACCCCAGTACTTGGGAGGCAGAAGCAGGAGAATTACTTCAAGTTCAAGGCCAGCCTGGGCTGCAAAGTGAGTTCAAGAGCAGCCTGAGCTGCATAGAGAGAGCCTTTCTCAAAAAGATGAATGAATGAATGAATGAATGAATGAATGAATGAATGAATGGATAAGACACAAGATCTCACAAAACTGCCTCAGCCTCCCACAATGGTAAAGGCGTAAATGCTCTACTCTTTATAAATTACCCAAGCCTCCTTCCTTTGTTCTAGTAACGGACAACAGACTATAATTGTTATCAAACCTAGGTAGTTAAATCTTCCTTCTTACCCAGAATATGCTAAATTCTGATATTATAGTTCATGAAACACATCTCAGCTCTACTCTTCCTGCTGACATAGTTCATATCTACTCTGTTTTTTTTTTTTTTCTTTTTGGTATTGGGAATCAAACTCAGAGCTATATCCCCTGCCCTCATGTCTGCTCCTCCTGCTGGATGATAAGCTGTGTTCTTTTGCGGTCTCCGCTCTACTTAGCACAGGGCCTGACTTATAGCAGACACCTGATATTTATTGACTGACTATATCAGATTCTCTACTTGAAAATTCTCTCATCGTTGCCGTCTTGGCCTGCTGGAAAGGACTTAGCCCTCTCTTCCACCTGCCCAGGAACCAGCCCATCTCTGGGTTTCCCTTGGTCAGTGTTTACTGCCTGTCCCTGGGCTTGCAGATCACAAGCTGGGCCATGAAGGGTCTGTGCATGGAGGCATGGCTCATGCAAGGGACACGTCTGAGACTTAGGAGGCAAGACAGAGAGGGGACATAATAGCAAGAGGCAGGGAACACTGGTTGGGTTAGCAGAGGAGAGCAGAGAAGAAACCAGCCCAGTAATTTCCATCTGACCCTCGGGTGTGTCCTTTGAACCTGCCTTTGGCCGTACCTTTTCTTTATGATTTTGTTCATAAGGAAAAGTTTATTTAGTGCCCAGTTGGAGGCTTCATTCCGTACTCAGCTGGCTCCTAGGCTGAGTGGCACATGGCGAAGGGCAGAAAACAGCAAAAGCAGCAAGAGCAAACAGGGAGGAGCCTCTCTATGACTTTTTGGTAGAAAGGAAAAGGATTTCATACTGTTTTCTGGAGCTTTACAGACCCAACTCCATGTTATTTATTGTTTAAGGTTTCAATTAAAAGACCCACCCTTTTTATTCTACTCTAGGCTGTAGCCATCATTAGAATCTCTCTCTCTCTCTCTCTCTCTCTCTCTCTCTCTCTCTCTCTGTCTCCTCTCTCTCTCTGTGAGACAGGGTCTTGCTATGTAGTTTGGGCTGGCGTTTGGCTTACTGCGTAGCCCAGGCTGGCCTCAAATGCTCAGGGAGCCTCATGCCTCAGGCTCTGGAGTGGTGAGATCACAGGCATGTGCCACCACCCCCAGCTCCTCCTCTTCTCCTCTTCCTCCTCCTCCTCACCCTCCTCCTCTTCACCCTCCTTCTTCTCCTCCTCCTTTTGTAATATGAGACAGGAGCTTACCAAGTCATTAAGTTGCCCAGTTTGGGCTCAAGCCCCCAATTCGCCTGCCACAGCCTCCCAGAGTGCTGGGATCATGTGTATGCCACCATACCTGACTCAGAACATTTCCTTTAGGTCCTAATATTAATATGGTGGCTGTTTGCCTTAGCCTTCTGATATTAAGAAGCATCACTTACACTTTTTTAAAACAGTGCTTCACAGTACCCAGTATAAAATTATGCTTTCAAGTAAATTCTTGTTAAATTGAATGAAATTCAAACGTGGGAAGATTTTGGTTGAAGCCACAGCTGCTTGACTTCCGACAACAGCCTTCTCTCTAGAGTGAAAGCGACATCTGGTGGCCAGGGGATAAAATTCTGGGCAGGAAGCTGTTCTGAGGCGGCCAGGGTGTCTGGCGAGTTCTAGCACTGAAGGTGTTGGTGGCCAGCTTTGCAGGCCGTGTCCTTGTGCCAGCTGTGTCTGAGCCCTTGTGGGGTTCTGGAGTTCTTGTTCCTGTTCATAGATCCCACCAAGAGATGGTAGCATTCACGTGGTAGCAAGAAGTTAAGTAATAATAATAATAATAATAATAATAGTAATAATAATAACACAACAACCACACACTGGGCGTGGTAGCCCATGCCTGTCGTCCCAGCACCCAGGAGGCTGAGGCAGGAGGATCACAGCAATTTTGAGGCCAGCCTGAGCTACATAGTTTAGTGACATCCTGAACTACATGGAGAAACGCTATCTCAAAAGAACAAAAACAAACAACCACCCCCAAAATAATAATCATAGCCCAACCTTCTATGTCTTAGTTTTCTTCCTGTCTGTGTAAATATTTATGAAATGTTACAATGAAACTTACTTGAGGACATTTTAAAAATGATTTGGGGATGTGGTGGTGCATGCCTGTAGTCCAGCCCTGGGGAGGCTGAAAACAGGAGGATCACTGGAAGTCCGAGCTGCATAGTGACTCCCTATACCAAATATGTTTTAAAAAAATGATTCGAGCAGCTGGAGAGATAGCTCAGCAGTCTAAGCACCTGCCTGGCAAGCACAAGGACCTGGGTTCAATTCCCAGTACTGCATGCCATGCTGGCCCCTGTGCCATGCTGGTCACGGAAACCGGGCATGGTGGTACGTGCCTATAATCCCAGAGCTGGGGAGGTTGAGACAGAAGGATCACTACAAGCCCCAGCCATGTAGCGAGACCCCGTATCAAATAAAAGATTTTAAAAAACGATTTGGAAAAGAGAATGTCACTGACAAGTTTCATCTAAACAAAGAACAGTGCATGCTTTCAACATCTTCGTGGTTATTAGCACATGTTTGCAGGGCATAAAGATGGCATTCCTCGTGGCGCGTTGGCGCACGTGCATAACACATGCCGGTTCTTTTCATTTCCCTCCCTCTCCCATTATTATTATTATTATTTTGGTCTTTTTGAGGCAGGGTCTCACTATGCAGTTCAGGCTGGCCTTGAGCTCACTCTGTAGCCCAGCTGGTCTCATACACCCAGTGTGCCTCCTGCCCCAGCCTTCCCAGGTGCTGGGAGCACCTGAGTGTACCACCACGCCCGCACCCCAGTTACATTTTGACAGTATATTTTTACTATTGACGACATTCATACTTACTGCCCACCTTCCTCTGTGTGAGCTATGCAGAAAGTCTGCAGTGCAAGTATGGTCATGCACAACTGTGATCCCAGCCCACTGGGAGGCTGAGGCAGGAGGATCCTAAGTGCAAGCTCAGCCTAAGCCACTTAGTAACTTAGGGAGGCCCTACCTCAAAACCTCAAAATAAAAAAATAAAAACTAGGGATGTAGTTCAGTGTGGAGGCCTAGGGCCAGTTCCTAATACTGAAGAAAAATGTCTGCCGGCAGATCTTGTTAGTTTTGTGTGTGTGTGTGTGTGTGTGTGTGTGTGTGTGTGTGTGTCCCCACCCCCGCAAGCAATGGAGAAGGGAAGAAAAACCTTTTCGTGTGTTTTGAGAAGAGAAGGAAAAACTTTGAATGCTAAGGAAGGAGACCAAGGCCAAGTCAGACAGGGCGGGCAGGCCTGGCACTGAGAGGCCACGGCGCCATCTCTGTCCTCCCTGTATCTGAGGAGCAGAGTGAGCGCAGCTAAGTGGAGCAGCTCCTGGTGCGGCCTTGCTCAGCAGCAAGGGGCCTTTTGAAGAATTTGCTCCTCTTGAGTCTTCTCAGCAGGTGCGGACTGCTTTTGAACCAGGGACTACAGAATTAGGGCTCACTCGTCCTGCTTTTTGAAGCATTTTGTGCACTGTCTCTTTAGGTTTCTGAGAAAATCTGTTAACAAGCGGGTCACTCCTCAGCACCCGCTCTGTGGCCCATCTCCAGGGCTAAGGAGGTCGAAGATTCAATGTCCTGGAACCCTCAGACGGGGCCTCCTGACCCAGATGCAAGGCCGTGGGGGCTCTGCGCCAGGAAAGGGCACCGGCAGCATAGAGCTGTCTTCTGAGCTTATGGCCACATGCAGAGTGCCCTTCTTGAGGCCACCCTACCCGGAAGCAGGCTTGATGACCTCAGTGGCCTTTGGCTTTCTAGTTCCAACACATTTTTTTCTTTTTTTTAATGGCCGGCTCAGCCTGCTCTGGAGGTGGGGCTGGCGCAGCATGTTGTGCTGGGGATCAAACCATGGTCCCTGTGGTTGCCTAAGCTTGCCTAAGCAGGTCTTTAGACCACTGAACCATCTTGCCAGCCCTCCAACACATTTTGGCCCCCGATGTGTATGGGGATAACAGCAGAGGGGAGATGAAGTTCCGCGATGTTAAAAGCAGCTTTCTTCAGAGCCAGGAGTATGCCACTAGTGGTAGGGCTCGGCTGTTATCCCAGCAGCCTGGGAAACCGAGGCAGGAATCACTGTGAGTTTGAGCCCAGGTTGGGTAATTTGGTGACTTAGTGAGACCCTGTCTCAAAAATGTTTTAAAAGGGATAGGGATGGAGCCAGTATGAAGGCCCCAGTTCAAACTCCAACTTAAAAAACAAAAAACAAAAAACACCACTGAGACAGGAATGAGAGGAACCATGAAAACCTTTGGTGCACACTGAATGTTTGCAGAGGAAGCAAGTGAATGAATATTCTTTATGAATTTCCTCTCAAAAATGTTGTATTCAGGGGCAGCCAGATAGCTCAGTGGACTAAGGCACCTGCTTAGGCAGAGTGCAGAGGCTAGGGTTCAATCTCCCATATGACATACTGGCCCCACCCCTAGGGCGCACTGAGATGGTGATTGAGACTGGGCATGGTGGTGCACACCTGTAATCCCAGTGCTTGGGAAGCTGAAAACAGGAGGATCACTATGAGTCCAATCTATGTAATGAGACCTTATAGACCCTGTACTAAATACAGTAAAAAAAGGTAAAAGCCACAACACACACAAATGAACTACAAAATGTTATATTCAGAATTGTCACCAAGAAAGTCTAACATCACCTAAGAGAAAAAAGATAATGTTTGGTAAGACTCACCAGGCAGACAGATCCCTTTTCGGTTGTATTTGAAAATGTTCGGGGGCTGGGGATATAGCTTGGTGGCACAAGTGCCTGCCTGGCAAGTGCAAAGTCATGAGTTTGAGCCCCAGTCCCACAAAAAAAAATAAAATAAAGAAAATGTTCAGGCATTCGACCCTGGTACCGAGTGTCCTGCTGGCCCCACCCCTGAATGTGCTGAACCAGCAACTAAATCAGGTGTGGAGATGCAGGCTGGTAATCCCAGCCCTGGGGAGGCTGAAAACAGGAGGATCAGCATGAGTCCCAGCTGCATAGTGAGACCCTGTACCAAATATGAAAATGTTCCTATTGCCAGAATCACAGTTTTAGAACTTTGTTTTTCAGATAGGGTCTTGATACATAATTCAGGCTGGCCTTGAATTCACTAAGTAGCTGGGATGGGCCTTGAACTTGCAGCAATCCTTCTGTCTTAGCATCCAGGTGTTCCCATCATACTGGCCTACTTTTATTTTTTTTGTACTGTTTCAATGTCTTACTATAAGTATATTATTATGTATAACTTTTTAAAAAAATCATTAAGTCTGGACCTTGATCACTGAAGCATCCCTACTAGGTAGCAATCTGGCCACCCTTGGATACCTCCTGTGGCAGAGAGCTCACCACCCCGGCTCAGGAATAAGCTATGCATGCAGAGAGCTGGACCTGTCATTCCCAGTGGCGGCGAGCCTATGGAATTTGCGCCACAGCAGACTGCTTGCGCCATTAAAAGCTCCAAGAGGCTCACCCTCACTGATCCGTCCTAGCTTTGGGTTCTGGAGCCAGTTGGTGTGTAAATTTGGTAGTCGTTGGTATTGTTTTCAGTTTAAGAACTGCTTCTGAAAACATGAACTGAAAGTTATTGGGAGAATTGTGTCCTCTGTCTAGAGCCCATAGCACAGAAGGGCCTGGCAGCACATCTCAGGGGATCAGCGTTGCGTGCGCGAGGCCTGAGTTTCCCTCCCCAGCACAGGCAAACAAAGCAAAAACTGGAAGAAGACGGTAAGACAATTGAAGTTTTTCAGGAAGCCTTGCTTTGTGGTTTGATTTTCTTTTCCCCCCAAGGGGAACAATACAATAGAGGACACGTTTTTTAAGGTTATTTTATAATGAATCACCCAAAGAAACATATACAAAGAGTGCGGGAAATCTCCTCCTCCACACACTGAAGACCAAAGAATCCAGCTGAGGACCTGGATTCTAACATTCTGCATGAGTCCAGCTGAAAACCTAGAGCTCATAGCAATGCCTCCCAGCAGTCCAACTGGAGACCTGGGGCCCATGACAATGCCTCATGCAGGCCTGCTTCTCGGATCTGTGCTAGGAAGACCCAAAAGTCAGTGGTAGAAGCTAGGAAGTGTGTGCCAGCAGATGAAAGATCAGTGCTAGCAGGCTGAGGGATCTGGACTTGAGCTAGGAAGCAATGCTCAAGGCAAGCACGGGAGCTCCCCTAAAGGAAGCACAGCTGTCCTCAGCAACAGTGAGGTCTTGAGCTCCTCTGAGGATAAAGAAAGCTGCATTCCCATCAGGAAAGCCAACATAAGAAGCTTCTCCTGGAGACGGAGCTATCATCTTTCCCTCCAGAGCCAGGAAGGAATGCTGAAGGTGAGGGCTAGAGCTGCCCTAAAATGATGTGTATACATTCTCAGCAGCAACAAGGTCGTGAGCACCTCCTCTAACAAGAACAGCCAAGCCCACTAGGAAAGCCAGCATTATAATCCTCCAGCAGAATAGCGCAAGAGGAACAGCAGCTTCCAACAGCTCCAACAGCTTCTCTGGTTCTACCTCTTAGGCCACTGGTAGCCATTCTCAGGTGGGCCTCTGTTCCCAGCACCATGCTAGCTCAAGTCAGCTGGGTGTAACAAGTTGACCACCAGTTGGTAATCCACCACACCTTTTAAGGAGGATGTGGAACGTATACATAATGAAGAAGCTTTTTAAAAGGAATCTGATTTCTAGATTGAGTTGGGGAACACAGGAATGCAATCACTGAGAAATGGCCTGAGTGTTGGCTGGACTCAAGCTATCCAAAGGACACGTGGAGGTTTGGGGGGATGGAAAGGACAATAATAGACTTGAGAACTCATGCAGACAGTAACCATGATGGGGCCTGGCAAGGTGGGTGGAAGGTGTTTGGGGAAATGGTCTCCTTTTCCCTCCCCTCCGCTTCTTTCCCCTCCCCTTCCCTGCCTTCCTCTTCACCCCCCTTTCTCTTCATTATTTGTGGTGCACCCAGGGCCTCATGCATGCTAAGCATACACTCTACCACTGAGCTCTTCCAGTCCCCTCTTTCCTTTATAAGGATGATTCCCAGGGAAGAATGAAGTCCCCACTGCTTGTCCTTGGGGTATGTTGCAGATTTGTGGTCACGAGCTTGGGGACTCACCCACAGCACCTCCACACACCTGTGCTGTGGCTGAACATCTCACGGCCATCCCAGCCACTGAGAGAGCCGCCCATCAACAGGGTTTTGATTCCGTGTACCACAGGGAACATGGAAGGTGAAGACAGGGGCTGTTTGGCACATGCTTTATGTTTACTTTATTGTTACTTTAAAATGCATTTTTATTTATATATCAAAAGTGAAAAAGTAAAGCGTTAAATACAATTTCAAGAATGCTTGACCCTATGTTTAGGGACAAGGGCTGCGGGTGACTGTCATTGTCCAGTGCATCATGAGAAAAGAAAAAGAAGAAAAAGTCAGATGAACAAACAAACAAAAGCACAAAGCACGAGGATTTTTCAGTGGAGAACATGGTGGTTGAGGAGGCTATTACATTACGCTCATTTCACATCCACGTGCAACTCTTCAATAAATTGGCCTTCCTGCCTACCGCCAGCTAGTAGGGCTTCAAAAAGATTATCTAACAAGGTGCTTGAGTCCGAGCTGGCTGTCTCCTTCACCGCCCCCCACCCCTCACGTGTCCACTGCTCCCACACAGCAGCCGGAAATGACACATTGGAGTGAGTCACCACTGCGGCTGTGAGTCACCCTGTAATTGGGGAAAGTTCTGTCCTGGTAGGTCATGCAGCCCCTTGCATTTCTGCTCTAAATATATTGGAAACATTTGAAACCACTTTGTCCTCGCTCCAGTCTCTGTCATGTCATCCACCCCATCCTTTTGGTCCTTAACGTGGGCTATGGTTGGATCACCATGGCAGGAACCCATGGCCAAATGGAAAGGAAGAGGAGGCGTGGGGACCAGGCAGCCACAAGGTGGCGGTGTGGGGCCCGTCACGTCTGCACCCAGAGGGGGACAGACTGGAGTGCCGGACTCCTGAGATGTGATGGCACAGACCACAAAAGGACACTATGCGCAAGCTTAAATAACACTGTTTCCTTAATAATCATCTTCCTTTCTAACAAGCACACAAAGACAAGGATGTGATAAATATTCAAGCACACCCCTGGCGTCCCACCCTCCCCACCAGGAGGCTGGGGTGCGGGTGAAGAGCCGGGCACCTGATCTTTCTTCTTTTATTCCTGCAAAAATAAAGTTTGTGGGAAGCAAAAATCTGCTTCTATGAGTAAACAATCACCTACACTCCAGAATGATATGTGCATACAGTCTCGGGGGAAGGAGGCTTGGTTTTGCTTTGTCAGTCTGCAGCCCCTGCGAGGGAGATCACTGCTAAGTAGGCACTGAGATGGGAGTGCTCCTTCCATTGGCCATCTTTGGCCTGTTGCCAGCTGCTACGGCGGTGGCAGACAGGGCAGGGATGACAGCAGCGTGACTGGAACACAGATTGCTCCTACCAAGCACACACAAGCTCCAGTAAGCCGCATGGTTCCCGTCTGCCAGGGCCTCGGGGCAACCAGGTCTGAAGACTCATTGTGCAGAGATGGGCAGACACATCTGGCCAGCAGTTCTGCAGGTCCTATGTTCCAGGGGCCTGGCAGGGGTGGTCCCCAGCCAGAGTCAGAATCCAAGTTCCTCCCACAGAGGCTGAAGTCAAGGAGGCCAGCTGGAAAGATTTACCACAGAAGGGAAAGGGCAAGTGTCCTCTCTGTCTCTGCAAAGAATCATTAGAGCAAAATTTCCTCTCCTCTGATACAGCTCCAGTTTTGTCCCAGGTGCAGCCTTCTGTTCCCACGGTCAAGGCTCCATCACTTGGCCCATGAAGATGACAGTCCCTGTGGGTGGCAGAATTATAAAAAATGAGAAAAGGAAGCATGATGCTTACAGTGAACAGATCCAAGAAGATGCATGGCTGTCCCAAGTCACAGTGTTTCAGTGACAAAGAAGAGCTGTCATCCTTCATGAGCTATGATAGCTGGCTGACTTCTCTGAGGGCAAGAGAGAGACCCAGTTCCAGCCTTTGGCCAGAGTCCTCGGAGACTTGAGAGGCATTTAAAACTGCCTGAAAGCTCAAGACAACAATGGTGGACACATGGGGGAACACTGGGTGTTACCTGTGGGATTGTGGCGGACCACGAAGAGGAAGGGTCTGTCCAGGATGATTTCCTCAGGGGCCATACGGGCTGAGATCACAACAGCTGGAAGAGAAGGGACAATGTCTTAGAAGAGAGGGATGTTAGCACAAGTTCCTGGATTGATCCCAAGGTACCCAATGGCAACAGCCTCCCATCTGATGACAACTTAGGGAAGTGAGTTTTAGGTGGCCCTGAGACCTGGTTTCCTCTAGGAGTTTCGTCAAGATCTAGCAGTTGCTCACTCATGAACACTCACTTTTCTAAAGCTTTATTAATAAGCAAGATCCTTAAATGTATTTTTCTGCTGTGGAAACAATTCAGGCTTTCCTTGGTGGGGTGTGTGTGATTTTTTTCCCCCAGAACTGGTGGGGCATTGAACCCATAGCTTTCATGCAGAGCTATAGCCTCAGACTTCTATTTATTTTTATTTTGGGAGTGGCTCTTACTAAGTTGGCTTGAACTTGAGATTCTCCTGAGTCAGCCTCCCAGAGTGCTAGGATTATGAGTACGTGCCACCATGCCTGGGGTTTTGGGTGGGGCATTTCAAATTCAGGGATTTCAGGAGCCATAGGCCAGGCAAGAGGGTCCTAGGGAAAGTATAGGAAGCTTCCAGGCTGAGCAAAAGGTGACAAAGGCAGGAATACTTCTGTCCTCACAGGAAGTATGCTTGGGGAGAGAGGCCAGAGCAGAACAGAGTGGTGGAGGATCCCTGCTGTGGTTGGACAGAAGTTCTGTGAGGTCATGGAGGTGCCATGTGTGAACTGAGACCCACCTGTGGAGGAGGATGCCACTGAGCCATTCTCATTCACTTTGATCCTTACTTTTTGTAGTGCCTGTGATACATACAGAAGCTCTTGATCTGGAACAAGGAATTGCAAGCGTGGATTAGTCATCGCTCTTGGGGAGTCTCCTTGGCCTTCTTAGGGCCCCCATAGTTGGAGGGGTGAGAAAGCAAGGGTTTCTCACCTGAAAGCCTTGTGAAGTCTGCCTGGTCTGGCCTGAACATGTTGGTCATCCCCAGGTTTTCCAGGGGCTTCCTGAGGTCCACTTCTGACTCCAGGGAGAACCTGTTGGCGGCAGGAGACAGCTCGAGCTCAGCTCCCCCTCTGCGGAGGCACCTGCACTTGGCAGGGCCCCACCAGGACACCAGGGGCAGATCCATGGGGAGAGAACTGAGGGGGTCAAGGAAGAGGGAGACCTGTTTGCAAAGTCTCTCCTTGTTGGAAGTTTCTAACACTAATGAATATTCTCCTTCAGTCTTTCCACCTGCCTGTGACCGATTACTTTTCTCAAATATGGCAGTATCTGCAGCATAATTGTGTTCAGTTTGGCTTTAGGGGAGGTGGGAAAGGCAAACTCTGCTGCAAGGATGTTTGAGCAACACTCTAGTCTATAGATTGTGCTTTTTTTTCTTTTCTTTTGACACAGGGTCTTGTATATGATCCAGGCTGGTCCCAAACTCATAGCGATTGTCCAGCCTGAGCCCCCCAAATACTGGGATTACAGGCATGTGCCACTACGCCTGGCTGTAGATTGTTCCTGAGCACTAACCCTGTGAGTACTGGAGCCGCAAACCTCTGGAGGGCCATCTGCTCCCCACCAGGGCGCAACTAATTACCTCCTCTTTGTGAGAGAGGGAATCTGAGCAGGCAGCTAAGGAATTAAATTCTCCTCTTTCCCCAAGCCTGGCATTACAGCATCTGGAAGTCTGTGGTTAGCCTGGTGAGAGATTCCCTGGGATGACCCAGCCTCTGGCTTCTCCACCCCCTTTGTTTATGCAGAAAGACTGAAAAAATCTGTTCTTTGAAACTCCAGCCGGAAGCTGCATTCTGGGCTGTCCCATTTTGGAAGTGATTTCTTATGTTCTCCTGGTCTGGGTGCTGGTTCTAGGAATGCAGGGCATTCCCAAATGACTGTGGACCCATTCCGCTTCCTGCACTCCCATCACTTCTCCAGCTTCCCTCCAGGGTAAGTCGGGGGTGGTCAGTAGAGGGACGCAGGCCGTGGGATGATGCAGGTATTGTAACCAAGCCCAGGCCAGTGTTTCCCATCAGCCTCCCACATGTCCCTGCCCTATGGGCATCACAGATCTGGGAAGCTCAACAAGGGGACAATGACTACAGGGAACCAGGAGACAGGCAAAGGGGAGATGGTGGGGTGAAGCACTGCTGGGAGGACGGCTACGGGGAGACCCCAGCGGCTTACTTGGGCAGGACCAGCAGGCGGGTCTGGCGGGTCATGTTGCCTTTCCACTGGCTGATGAGCTCGGCATCCAAAATGTTGGTGATGGCAGACAGAGGCACCTCTTTTTTGTACGGAGCAGCAATGAACATGCTGAGGGTCTCCCCATGATAGGGTAGCTCCAGGATGTCATAGAAGTTGCCATCAGGGGTGAGGAACTCCGCTGTGAAGAGACCAAGATGGTTTCTGGGATATGGCTCCACTGTTGTAGTTCTCAGTGCTGGGCTTTCGGAGACTTCCCACTGCTGCCCCGTTCATGTCAAATGTTTATCGTGCTGTGGATTGAGCTGAGGACCACGGGAGAGGGGCGCTCTCCCCCTGAGCTATGCCCCAGCATCAAGTCAATGCTTTTATTCCCATTTGTCTTTCTTTTCTTCCAGTTCAGTACTACCTCCTCCTCCTCCTCCTCCTCCTCCTCCTCCTCCTCCTCCTCCTCCTCCTCTCTCTCTCCTCTCTTCACTCCCTTCCACTGAACCCAGCCACTATGTCTTTCCACTCCTGATCCCCTCCAATCTGACCTTCCCCATGGCCCTTGCCCGGGAGGACTCTCTGGCCCCAGGGAATCACACTAGAGGTCATGAAGGAGGAACATGGGCTCAGGTGTGGGCCCGGGGAATTTCTGGATTTCAGCCTCCTCTGGCAGGAGAGACTCCTTCTTTTTGCACTCATGGTCCCACCATCTTCTACCTGGGAAACCTTTGTCAGCGCTGGGGTGTGTCAGAGGATCAGGGGGAGCCCTGCCGGTGTTCTGTCTCCCTCAGAGGCTGACAGGTGGATCCCCTGGGGAGACCCAGGGGAGGAGGCCATCTCTGAGAGGAGGAGAGATGTCTCAAACTTACTGTAGTTGAACTTGCTGGTCTGTGCCATCATGGGCACTGAGACAGTGCTGCCGTCAGACTTGTGGAAGAGGCGAGGCCGGGTGGCGGCCTCTGGGAAGGGCATCTTCCACTGGCCATTGAAGTAGAGTGCGTTCACCAGCACCAGGCGTGTCAGCTGGTCCACTGCCCCCTCGCCAAGCAGGTCACTGATCATACCTAGGGAGAGCCAGAGACCGAGTGGTGAGGTGCTTTGGAAGCTTCTTGAATGATTCTCTTCACCTCCTAACCCTCAAGAGAATGCACGCTGATGGGAACAAGATGGCAGATGGGGACAGATTGATTGACCAACCGAGGATTGAACCTAGAGCCTTTGCACCAAGCAACATGCCCTTTGTCAGTGTTTAATTTTGAGACAAGGCCTGCTAAGTGGCCTAGGCTGGGCTTCCACTTGTAATCCTCTTGGCTCCATCTCCCAGAGTGCTGGGATTATAGGAGTGACATACCATGTCCAGCACGAACAGGGTCTTAAATAGTCTGATCTAGCTGCTTTCCATTTGTTCCATCTTTCTCCGAGTCTCAGGAAGTCTTCCAGCTCACCACACTCTCCTGGCCCTGGGATCCTGTCCAGAGCTAGAAGCTTCAGCTTTGCTTTCCTTCCCTCCTGAACTGCTGTGTGTGTGTGTGTGTGTGTGTGTGTGTGTGTGTGTGTGTGTGTGTTATTGGGAACTGAACCCAGGACCCTTCACACTGTGCTATATATCTAATCCCCTTTTAAACTTTTTTTTAAAATTTTTACAGTAGGCTTTTACTAAATCATTAAGATGCCCAAGTTACCTTGAGCACTTGGTATGTCCCTATCTTGGTCACTACTGTTCCATAATGATCTCAGAATACTTTGTAGGGATACCTTTCAAGTTGGTTCATGAGAAAGCCTACCTAAGAAAAATAGTAACAAAATGCTTTGACGTTTTTGCTTTGTTTTGTTTGAGACAGGGTCTGGCCATGTAGCTCAAGCTGGCTTTGAACCCACTATAGAGCCCAGGTTGGCTTAGGACTCACAGAATCTTCCTGCCTCAGCCTCCCATGGGCTGTGATTTTTGATTTGTGTGTGTGTATGTGTGTGTGTGTGTGTGTGTGTGTGTGTGTGTGTGTGTGTGTGTATGTGCAGGGTCTCACTATGCAGCTCTGACTCATAGTGATCCTCCTGTTTCCCGCCTCCCAAGTGCTGGGATTACAGGCATGTGCCACCACACCCAGCCTCCATTGCCTGCTCAGCTTGCCCGAGAGTGGGGCCGGCATGGCAGGCAGGGCTAAGGAATTAAACCCTGGTCCCTGTGGTTCCCTAAGCAAGCGCTTAGTCCGTTAAGCTATACTGCTGGCCCTAAGGGCTGCAATAATAGGCATGCACCCCTATACTGGCTCAGCATAATGCTTCTTTTTATTTTTGTTACTAGGGATGAGACTCAGGGTCTTCATACTGAGCTACATCCCCAGCCTTTTCACTTTTTGTTCTTTGGATAGGATCTCATTATGCAAATTCACAGTGATCCTTACTGTTAAAGCGCTGGCATCACAGGTGTGGGCCATGAAGCCCAGCTCCCTCTTCACTTTTTGTTTTGAGACAGAATCTTACTAAGTCACTGAACTGGCTAAGCTGGGCTGAAACTTTTGGTTGTCCTGCCTCAGCCTCCCAGAATGCTGGATTATAGGCAGGCACCACTACGCCCAACTAAATGCTTTGGTTCTTAAAGCTCTGGGCCTTCTGCTCACCTGGAAGAGAAGGCTGAAAGGGAGGATTCAGGTATTGGGGTTCCCTCCCTCCAGCCCCGAGACTTCCCAGCCAGTCGCTCACCTTCCGTGTGCTTCTTCACCCAGTCATTAACGATGAACCTGGCCCGCTCCGCTTCCGTGAAGTCCACCTGCTTGACCGTGGTCCTGAACAGCCGGAAGAAGTAGGGCATGAAGCCCTCGACCAGCTTCAGGTCTCTCTGGACGAAGATGGCGTCGGTGATGCTGACCTTGTCTTTGTTCCACGGCCCCATGAGCTCCTTGTACACCTGCAGGTGACCGCGGGCCACGCCCTTTCCTGTGCCAAGTGAGACAGACAGGCCCCTCAGGCTCTCTCCAGACCATCCCCTCTCCGCCTCTCCCTCCTCTCCTCCCAAGGCTCAGGTCCTCACCCCTTGAGTTAGATTTTTTTTCCTTGTTCTTAAGTTATTTGTCATTTTTTGAGATGGCCCTTGATAGGCAGTTCAGACCAGCCTCAAAGCCGAGTCGATCCTCCTGCCTCAGTCGATCCTTCTTGCAGCAGATGTGCCCCCCACTAGCCCGTATACTTCAGTGTGTTAGTGCCCAGGTAATAGTTGCTGTTGCAGTTCCTGTTACTTTTGCTTCTTAGAAATGGCTGGACACTGTAACACGTATCATAAGAACCAACCACAAGTGACAAGCCATTCTGCCTCTGTACTTCCCGCTTGCTTATCCTGTATAAGCCCTAAACCACCAGAGATCAGGGTTAGGGTCTAATATTTTGGGAATGATCCTCATCAGTGCCCATCGACATAAAATTAATCTGCCTCCAAATCCAGGGTGTCATTCCGGTGTTTCTGTTTCTGGTTACATTAAAAAAAAAAAAAAAAAAAAAACTTTTTATTTATTTATTTGTGTTATGGCTGGCTCAGCCTGCCCTAGGGGTGGGCTGGCACAACATGTGGTGCCGGAGATTGAACAGAGGTTCCTGCGGTTGCCTAAGCAGGCACTTTAGACCACTGAGCTACCTCGCTGGGCCCTGAATTTTTTTTAAATGTATTTAGTACAGGGTCTACAGGGTCTCACTATGTAGATGGGACTCGTAGTGAACCTTCCTGTATTCAGCTTCCCAAGTGCTGGGATTATAAGCGTGCGCCACCACACCCAGTCTCAGTCACTGTCTCAGCGCACCCGGGGTGTGGGGCCAGCATGGCACGCTGGGGATCAAACCCTGGTCCCTGCCCCTGCCTAAGCAGGTGCTTAATTTACTGAGCTATCTGGCCAGCCCTCTGGTTGCATTTTGAGTGTTGGGATTACAGGTGTGCACCACCATGCCCAGTTTATTCTTAAATTACAAACCCTAAACTTCTGCTAATGGCTGTGCTGAACACTTCACATAGATAGTACCATTTAGTACTCAGTTCTATATTGTGGGCATTTTTATCATGCTCATTTTTCAGATGAAGAAATTGAAGCTTATAAGTTATATTATATAGGTATAAATTCTCTGATACATGTAATCATATTACATATGTAATATATATCATATATATTATATATATATATATATATATATATATATATATATATATAATGTACCAATAACATCTACTGGCCTGTACGCCCTGGTATATCAAGGGGGTGGTAGGGGAAGACAGCCCATCCCTGAGCTGCAGCTGTGTTGAGTGTCCATTTGGTTAAGCTGGACCCACTCTTCCCCAGCTCCTGACTGGTTCAGGGCCTGCTCTGTGGTCACCACCCGACTCCCAGCCTCCCTCTCTTCTCTGGTCCTCACCATCAATATTCAATCCCATTGCTGTTTTAATCTGCTGCTGGGTTTCTCCACTCGTTGTCGCCTGCAGCATGGCCAGTACCGAGGCCACCCCGAAGGGTGAGAAAACCAGGTTGCTGTCCTTAGAGGTCTGTACCACCTGCCGGAACACCTTCACCCCGAAGTCTGTGGCCAGCTGGGCCACCTGGGACTCATGAGGGTACGAGGTGGACCCTTCCTCAAAGATGAGGGCCAGGCCCAGGATGAGGCAGGCAAGCGCTGGAGACACGTGCATCCTAGGACAAACAGAAGAGGATCTAGTGAGGGAAATTTCCAGAAAACTGCTGAGTAGGAGACGGTGCCCCCTGAGCAAGGCAAGCTTAGATTCCAAGAGACTGCGACAGCCAGGGTACCGAGCCCTTCCCGTCCTACACCCAGCTGATGCTGTCCCTGGTCAGCCCCAGGGAGACAACGGCTCATTTTTCCCTATAAGAATTGTGGAAGGGCACCCAGTTTCCTCTCCCTTCTCCTGCAGTGGACTGAAAGGCTATGCTATAATGCATGATGCTTTTGGGTTCACTCATAGCACGTCCCCAGCAGCTGTTTCATTCAAGTGAGCAGCTGAAGCCCCCCAAGCTGAGGTGTGGGACATCTTGCTGGAAAGGGGACTGTGAGAGCCAAGGTCTTGTTCTGATAGTGGGTCAGTAGTGGAGCCTGACCACCCTCCTTGGCTCCAGTGTGGTCCCTGCAATTACAGACCAAGGCTCCGGGGTTCCAGGGGAGAAAAAACAGAGAAAGCGGGGTTCTGGATGAAGAAACTCTAGGAAGAGAAGTTCTTCACTGCAAGCTCTAGCAGGAGAGGAGTTTGCTCATCTTACCTGGCGTCCTCAAAGGTGCCTGCAACCGGCCACTGGCAGTTTGTCCTGCTTGGCAGCAGCTGAGCTGTAGCTTTGAGCTGCTGGTGGAGGGGGTATGGCTCTCCTAGACAGCAGCCTTCACTTCGGGTCCTGCAGCCAGGCACAGCTGTGTCCCTCCTGGGCCGTGGCCTCCTTTTATACCAAATGTGAGCAGGAAACAGATGAACTCATGCTCGGCCCCTCCCACTTTCTGGCTCTGGAAGCCGGGCTGGCTCAGCAACTCCCTCTCTAGGGCTTGCCGGGGCGCGTGTGCATGTGCTTCTGTGCCAGTGTGCATGTTCGAGGGCTCGGGAACAATTGAGCAAACCTTGGCTGCCTCAGCCTAGTGGCCTCCCTTGACTTGACCACCCCCTGCCTATGCCCTGTCCTGCCAACGTGGTTTCTGGTGGCCCACAGTGCCTCATGTTTGGAGTTGCCTTCCCCGGGGCTCAGCTGAAGGGAAAACAGTTTATGTTTTCCTCTCTTATCTTCCACAGGAGGTACCTGGAGTTATCAAAGATGCTAACAATCCGGCAGATTTTTTTTTCCCCAGGGCTGTTGTCCTCCACTCCAAGCAACCTGAGAAATATTACCCTCCCTCCTCTAAGTCCCAGCCTGGTGGCCAGAGGGACATGCAACGTGCCCTGTGACTGTCTGGGCTCTGACTGTCTTGAACTTCATGCCCGCCTTGTGCCCGCCATGCTCCGATGATGCATGGCTGACTCCCCACGTGCCCAGACTCCCTTGGTGCCCCCAGGGGCTCTCCTTGTGTCAACAGCCCTGTCTGGCTGGCTGGGGTTTGAGGTGTGCTGGGTGCTGTGTGGGTGGCTACAAGGGACTGGGGTTGCCGTGGTAAACCCAGCGTGAGGAGTTAGGAGCCAAGCAGCTGAATTTCATTCGAGCTGTGTGCGGTGGCTGGGGAGGCTTCTGCCTATTCTCCTTCTCCTGTCGCAGGTGCTGGTGCCTGGGTCATGGGAGGAGGGGTAGGAGAAAGTAGTGGTGGGACTTTGGGGTACACTTTAGGGCTTTGGCGTTAGGGGAGGAACAGTGACTGATGAGTTCTCACAAGGATAGATATTCAGGGTTTTGCAGGGTTAGGCGCACTGGCCACAGGGCCTGGATGGAGGAATGCAGATGGAAGGAAGGCTGGGGGGTGTCAAAGGGGCTCTGTAGGGGTGAAGATGGTACACTTGTCCTTGGGGTTCTTACACAGTCATGCTTTGTGTAGGTGATAGGATTCTATGGTGGGCAGTTTCCATAGAAACAGGAGATAACACAGTCATAGGAAGCTTAAGTGGGTGGGTGGTAGTGTCCGGATATTTGTTTTGGAGTTTTCAGTAAATAGCTACCAAGGGCAACCATGGAGCCACTGAGCAGCTTTCCCATCGGTGGGGGTGTCGGGAAAGTGGAGAAACCTCAGTCGGAAAGTCAGGATCACAGATGCATTAGAGAGAGCGGGTTCCTGCCAGGTTCCTGCCGGCCCGCTCTTGTTTACATCTTCTTCCTTGTTCTCAGCTGTGCTTAGAAGCTGACAGGGCAGCTTGTGTCAAGAAACAGGCCTCTGCCCTCATCTCTCTGAGGCAGAAGACACAAATGGGAGCCCCCAGAAACGTCCTGTGCACCTTGACCTCTTTTTTTAGGGCTCAGAGGAGCATCTTTGGGAGTCTAGGCTGGGAGTGCTAAGCCCCAGGGACTCGGAGGAGCCATGGGCGCAGTGGGTGCAGCAACACTAGAACTGGGCCCTCCGGTGCCAGCTCTGGGGGTCTCTCGGGCCACAGCAGCTGTCCCTCCTGCTTTCCTCTGTCTCTTATCCCTATATCTGTCCAGGCTGCCACCATAGCGGTCCCTGCTGTTTCCTGTGGATGACCGAGGGCTGGCCAGGCAGAGACCATATCATAGACCCAGTGCCTTGTGCTATGCCAAGAAATCACTCCGATCTGGGGCACATGTCCAGGGGAGCAGCTCTGTCTCCTCTTCTGGGGTAGGGTGGGCATTGTCCTTTCAAAAGAAAAAGGATTGATCCCAAACTGGGAGTGGAGGACGAGTGGGCAGCTGGCAGATGGTTACTAGGGACAGAGGCAAAACCCAGCAGAAAGTGGTCCCTGTTCAGGGCCTGATTTTTTCTTTGACTCTGGTGAGTTGCTACCAAGTGGTCTAGAAGCTGCTCCTGTTCACACCTTGTCCACCCCTGCAGATGGAGACGTGCAGGGTGTCACATCCATGGTGCAGCTTCCTGCGGGCTTCCAGGGCTCATTCCCCCAGAGATCTCCCTGCAACACCCTTCTCAGAATCTAGCCTGACTCATGGGGTCATCACTTTCCCTTTTCCCCCTGCACCCCAAGCAGCTTTGACATAATCCCCTCTATCAAGCTTTGGCTGTGGTAAGGGATCAGATGGACAATGAGAGAAAAGTCCCCGATGTCAAAATAACTGGATCTCTAATTTCCGGAAGGGCAGAGATAAGAGAATGAGTTACAGACTGGATTTCTGGGGGAGTTCCAGCTCCATCTAGCTCAGAAAGATGTCTCCATCTGCCACCTCCACAGGTGGTTCCTGATTGGGCCAGACACACATTTTCCATGAGTGTCCTTCCCATCCCTCACTCTCACGTAAGCGCGCCCCCTACCAGGCCATTGTCCTCTGACACTCGACACTGTCATCATCTACCCTCTTGCCCTTTGCCGGCTCTTTGCACTTCCTCTTTGCTTTTCTCTTGCTTTCACCCAGCAGCTGCCAACTCCCTGCTGTCTTCTTCACTTTCCCTGTGTCCCTCAGGTGTTTTCTTCCCTTGAGTCTCCTCTTCTCCCCTGCAAGAGGTCTCTCGCTGCTCCTCCACTCCCTCTGTTCCGCTCTCTGACTCAATCCCCCATTCCCTCTCCTTGGCCTTCCAGAATCCCTTTTACAGGCAAAGGCAGTGCTCCCAGAGCTTTTCCTGTGGGAAGAGAGACCCGTCCCATCAGTTACACAGGCTCCCTGGAATGTCGGCCGGCCCTCTGGCCCTTCCATGCTCAGATGCAAGCTGGCTGGTGATTTGGCTGGGAGAACTGGGGGTGGGAGAAGGCAAAGTCCCGCTAACTCATAGGGCTATTTCTGGCCTGGTGTCACTCCAAACAACAAACGCCCAAGATAGCTTGCGTTTGGCCAGCAGCTCTGCCCTCTTCTGGAGCAAGTGGGGGTGAGCAACCTGTGTGTCGGCCTCTGCTCCTGGGACCTCTGCTTCTCAGTCCTGGCCTGGACCTGCCAGCTGGCTTCTCCTCTGTCTCCCTAGCGCCCCATCCCTCTGCCTCTTCTCTTCCCAAACCTGCACTGCTCTCCACAACAGTCTGTGCCCTTCAAGTTTATATGTTCTCCTTTCAACCCAAGGAAGCCAGTGAGAATCCTTTAACCCTCTCCTGAGGCTCAGAGAGGCTGAGGGACAAGCTTATGTCCCCATAGTGACAGAACCACAGTGGGAGAATGGCGGTCATGGGTCATTCAGCCCAGCCTCCAGGCAGGAATCTGATGATGCTGATGTGTGCTGCTTTGCTTGTTTCTTCTTTTAAAGTTTTGTTGTTAGTACATTTGCAGTACCTAATAGATATATTCACCACGGGATGCTGGTATACATACACCTGGTGCCTGGGCATTGTAGCACATGCCTATAATCCCAGAACTCGGGAGGCTGAGGCAGGAGGATCACCATGAGTTCAAGGACAGCCTGGGCCACAAGGTGAAAATGTCTCAACAAAACAAGGAAACAAACAAAACTCCTATCCATACGACCCCTTGATCCTTTTTACTTCTGCTTCCTTTTTCTTCCTTTGTATCTCCAGGCTGGACTGACTCTAAATCATCTTCCTGCCTCAGCCTCCAACTTTTTTTTTTTTAGGCAGAATCTTACCAGGCAAATGTTCTACTACATTTCTGGCTTTTTGGGGGGTGGGGAGTACTGGGCATTGAAGCGAGGATCCAGGGATGCTCTACTACTGAGCTAGATCTCCAGTCCTTTTTACCTTTTTGAGGAATACTAAATTCCTCAGACTGGCCTTAATGCCATCCTCCTGTCTAAGCCTCCCAAGCAGCAGGGATTATAGGTGCGTGGCACCTGGCCAACACTTCAGTTCACTTTCCCTCTTTCGCTGTGGATTGAACCCAGGGCGCTGAGCTACAGCCCAGCATTCTAAACACTTTATTAACTAGAGGCAGGCTCTCCTGAATCACTAAATTGCTCATGCTGTGTTCTTCCTGCCCGAGTGTCCCAGAGACCTAAAGCTATTGGCCTGAGCCACCACACCCCACTATTTCCCATCTGCTTTTGATTCCTTATAGTACCCTAGGTCACTTCAACCACTCTTACACATTGATACCTCCCCTTGTCCTATTGATTGAAGACTTCCATGTGATGTAAGGGAACTAGTACACCTCCCAACCTCCTGATGTCCCAGGGGACAAGCTCATGTGCCCCAAAATCAAAGAATGAATTCTGAGGAACAGCAAGGTTAAGAGTAGGAAGTTTAAAAACAAACAAAAAAAGTAAGAAGTTTAATTGAGAGAGTGACAGCTCCTGCCTGAGAGAGACAGGAGGGGATCCAGAAAGTGGGTTGTCATGGATTATACTGAGGAGGATTCGTAGGGCAAAGTTTCCAGGTGGATACAACTCAGAAAAAAATGACGATCAACTAATGAGATTACAGGTATAGATGCTGAGGTGATGTGGATTCCATTCCAAGCAGGTCACGTAGCCAGAGTGCACAAAAAGAGCAGGGACCTTTTTTTGGAAGAAATGAGTCATGAGGCCCTGGTCACCCACCTAGGTGGCTGATGCCTATTTGGAATATTGATAATTATTATTTATCCCTCGGGGAGGTATGTAGGCATAGTCATGCTGTCTTTATCTTGAGGCCTAGTCTTCATGGAACGTGCCTCCAGCCACAGTTGTGCTGTGTTACTGTCTTCTGCACTTTGTGGGCCTGGCCCCCTGACTGCCTAGACTATTTCTACCTAACTTAGCTGTCTATAACAGCACAGAGTCATTTCTGTACTTAAACTTGCTGTGGCCAGCAGCATGGCTTCTGTGCTTTCATTTTTGGGGGGCATCTAGGGCCTGGTTCCTCATCATGTCAGTGTTCAGTGACTGTAGATGACCCTCATGGACTCAAAGGAAGAACAAAGCTCGCAGGGGCCTGCATGGACTCTGAGAGGAATCCTGGCAGATGGGGACCTAGAGACTGGCTCTGTGCGATGTCTGGGGTGAATGTGACCACAAAGCTTGACCATGTCAGCCAGGGAGGTGACCCAGCCTACACCTCTGGCTGGATTCTGTCCCCCTGTCTATCTCTCAGAGTCCAAGCATCTGGATTGTCTGGCTCTGATTCACTTTCCTTCATCATGACCATAGCTAGTTCCGCATTCTCTACATTCCTAAGTCTCCTTTAGTGTTCTCTTTGGACATACATCCTGTTCTTAGTTTACCCTGGCTGATGTAGGAATCTTGGCTTCCCCAATGTGGCCAAATGGTCCTTGGCAATCAGTGCCTGGTGGTGCAATGCAGAGAGATAAAAATTCCTCCTTCTCCTGAAACAACATCCTGGAGACAAAAGATTAACATGCATAAAATAATGACAGGAAGCTGGGCATGGAGGCACATGCCTAGAATCCCAGCACTGGGGAGGCTGAGGCAGGCAGATCACCTCGAGTTTAAGGCTAGCTTTAAACTTGGGCTGCATAGTAAGTTCAAGGCCAATATGAACTAGATAGCAAGACCCTGTCTCAGAAAACCACTTTTTTTTTTTTTTAAAAAAAAGGAAAAACTAAATAATTACTAAAGAAAAGCATAAAACTCCTGTGTGCTGAATCGAAGGCCTGAACTATCAGGGTGGAGCTGTGTAGACTGTGGAATGTGGAGAGAAGGCTTTCTGGAGGCTTCCTTGTACTGGGTGGAGAAGTAGGGGTGCCAACATGGAAAAGAGGGGCTGGGAGTCACAGGGCACTACAGGGAAAGGGCAGAGCATGCCCCTTTTTCTGTCCATGTCCTGTTTCCAGGGAGCAATCTTTCCCCTTGTCACTTTGCTCCTGGTAGATGTGCTTGCTGTGCTCTGGTATAGCCATGGACTCACCTCTTCTACAGAGCTGGGCAGACGCCCACAGAGACACTGGCTGGGGCCAGTGGGAGATTCATGGCTGGCAGAGGTTCCAGGGACAAAGCAGCCAGTGACACACCATCGGTGGAATTTGCCACAGTGGGAGGCTCTGGGGGGGCCCCAAGTCACCAACCATTCCTTTCTCTCTGGCTTCCCCACCATTTGGGAACAGGTCTCTCGAATGTCTCTTCATCTGAGTCACCTTGGCCCCCTCGGCTGTCCTCCAATAGTATAACTTGGCCAGGCTCTGCCCACACTGGGTCTCCCCAAAGCCTCTCTGTGGGTGACCAGTTGCCGGATGGGACAGGAGGGGACTGGAGACCCCCAGCTGGGTCTGGAATTGACTGTGTTTTCCTCCTCAACATGACACAGAGTGGCTTCATGGGGTGTTTTCCTGGCATGGGCTACTGGACCTTTTAGGGTGTCCAGGGCCAATCCTGTCCTTGTTGTCAGATCCTAACTCATTCATTGCTGTCCAAGCAGTGTTTTGTACGCTGCTGAGGGCTGGCAGCTGCATGGGAGGCTTTCCCACCACTGCCCATGCCTGGCTTCTCCTCCTACATCTGTGCCCCACCCTATCCCAATGTCCATCACTCTCACAGTCCCCATTGCTGCTGCCTGGCCTGAGCTCAGGCAACCCTCTCTGAACAGGATAGGCAGCACCAGAAGAGCCCAGGATGGCCTCCCACCACCGTGCACTCAAGCCACTTGCTTATGGGACAGGCTTCTGGACTGGGGATCTGCCCCTTGTCATTGTCATTACCAATTGTGCTGGCGCGTGGCTGAGACAGCTTTGGTGTCCTCCCACAGGCATCGAGGGTCTAGCACAAGCACGAGACTCCCTCTCCTCCTCCAGGCCTTAGTCCTCTCCTCTGTGGAGTGGGCGGCTTTGCTTTCCTGGTAAACATTTCTAGGAACTCCACACAGCACCCTAGAAAGTGGCCAGGAGATTCACAGGGGCTTTAAAGTTGTCTTCTTAGGGATGGCCAAATAGCTCAGCAGATTAAAGTGCCCGCTTGTGGAGGCCAGGGGTTCAATCCCTGGGCCTGCTGTGCCAGCCCTGCCCCCAGGGCACACTGATACTACAATTGAGATTGGGCATGGCACTGCTTGCCTGTAATCCCAGCTCTTCGGAAGCTATAAACAGGCGGATCACTACAAGTCTGATCTAGTAGTGAGACCCTGAACACCCTATAGACCATTCCCTAAAATTAAAAAAAATAAAATAAATAGATAGATAAATAAGTAAAATTGTCTTCTTTTTTAAAAACGTAGGTGTGATGATGCATGCCTGTAATCCCAGCAGAAGGATCATAATAATTCTGAGAGCTTGGGTACCTTAACAACTTCATGAGACCCTGTCTTAAAATAAAAAATAAAAAAGGACAAGGAATGTAGTTCAGTGTGAAGGCCCTGAGCTCACTCTTCAGTTCTGGAAAAAAAAAAAAAAAAAAAAATAGTGTATTTTTTTGAGTCCCTTGGTTTCTTATAAGTAGAGACTGGGGCTCACTTGCTAGAGGGGAGAGAACTTAGCTAACCAGGTCCTAAGGACCCCAGGGGCTGAGTGAGCAAGACTACCAATGACCCTGGCCCATGTTTGGCATGGACAACACGGGGCAACCAGGCTCCCTACAAGGGAGAAACCCAGAAAGAGCCTCGCTACTGTGCTGAGATCTTGGGTCCAAAGCAGAGTCTCCAGGCAGGCCCTCCCTACTGCCCCCAGACATGCTGTCCTCTGAGGCCCCTTCTGGGGGCTCTGCTGTGCCCTATCTGTGTCAGGAACAGTGAACAGGATGGCATGAGTAAGGCGATGAGGGTAGGGCGAGTAACTGTTATTCACAGGAAGACACTGACTCCTGCCTTGCCTTCTGGGAGGTTCTGGGGGAGGGGACAAAGAGCGTGGAGGTGGCAGAGAGGAGGCAGTTCAAATGCAACAGAGGCTGCTCTGCTCCAGCATGGGAGGACATTTAACACCTCAGGAGCCGAACATGGTGGCAGACGGCTGTAATCCTGGCACTTTGGAGGCTGACGCAGCTG
>PVKN010000975.1:47334-59628 GCA_004027915.1 Capromys pilorides | reverse complement strand
TTAAAGAGATTGGCTGATAGTTTTGCTTTTTTATTTTTTATTTTTTAGTTTATGTCTTTGCTTTTGGGATCAGAGGGATGGTGGTTTCCAGAAATGTGTTTGGAAATACTCTTTCCTTTCAATTTTATTGAAGAATTTTTAAAATGCTAATGATGTAACAACTTTACATGTTGTATAAAATTCAGCATTGAGCCTACCAGGTCCTGAGACTTTTTTACCTGAAAGTTTTCTTTTATTACTGCCTCAATTTTGTTGGTGGTGGTTGGATTGTTCAAAATATTATAAGTCTTCTTGGTTTAGTTTTGGTGATTTGTTCTGCAAGAAATCGATCCATTTCTTCAAGATTTTCCCATTTGCTGGAATACAATTTTTCTAGTAGTTTGTTCTGGCTTTGGTGGTATTCGTTATAATTTTTCCTTTTTCATTTTCAATGATGTTGACATGAACCTTTTCTCATGTGCTTTTGGTAAGTTGGCTAATGGTCTGTCTATTTTTTTATTCTTTCAAAGAACCAAATCTTTGATTTATTGATTATATTGTTATTTTAGTCTCAATTTCATTAATTTACATTCTGTCTTTATGACTTTTTTCTTAATTTCTGGTTGGGCTTTGTTTTTTTTTTTCTTGAGTAATGTGAGGTTTCTTATGAGGTTTATTTTAGTATGGTCTATTTTTCTAATGTGAACATGACTGCAATAAGCTTTCCTCTTAAGACATCTTTTATTGTGTCGCATATGTGCTGGTGTGTTGTGGTGATATTGTCATTTGCTTTTAGGAACTGCTCAATTCTCTTCCTTGATTTCTTTGGTGAACAATTGAGTTTTCAGAGGTGCTTTATTAATTTTCCAGTTGTCTCCTAAATTTTCTGTGATTGTTTTTTGATTTTATTGTACACTGTCCTGATAGTAAACCAGGGGTGATTTGGACTCTTTTATGCTTACTTATGCAAGCTTATGACATATTATGTGGTCTGTTTTAGAGAAAGTTCTGTGTGCTGCATCATGCTTGGTAAGCCTTGCTTACTGGTATATTGAACTCTTTCCTCCTACTTTCTATAATTATGATTTTTGCAAGCAAACTCATGCCATGTGTACTATCTTCTAGTTTAACTCTACACCTAACTAACTTCAAGTTGGTCTTCCTAGTGGCATCTAATAGCTGTTGGATGACATTTTCCTTGTTCTCTGTTTTGGAGACTTCTCTGAGTAATTCATCATAGTTTCCCATTTTGTCCTAGATTTCAGAAACCCTGACTTCACATTGGTCACTTCTAATAGCTTATGAATTCTACACAATTTTTATACAATTCATGAAATCTGGTATTTTTCTCTGAAACTTTTCTTAAATTCTATATCTTTGGTAAAGTTATCATTCATGTTTGAATAATTTTTTTCAGTTCTTCTAATTTTTGTTCATTTCCCCAAATACACATTGCTCATTTTGTGTGATAACCCCATTAACTTTTGGGTCATGTCTTCTTTGAACCCTTCAAGTTTTTTAAAAAACATCTTTAATCAATTTGCAGAGTTCCACTGTCTGGCATTTGCTTTCCTTCCCACCAGTGCCCTGTGATTCTACCTCGGGGGATTCTTTCTTTCTTTCTTTCTTTCTTTCTTTCTTTCTTTCTTTCTTTTTTTCTTTCTTTCTTTCTCTTGGGCTGAGAGTTGAGATCAAGTACGTAAGGAGATCTTATATTTTATCTTTCTAGTAAGATACTACCTTCCAGCGATGCATTTGTGGCTTTATTTGTCCAGAGATAGTATTTACCTATTCAGCTATTTAAAGTAAGTGGTTTAGACTCTGTTCCTGTGTTTTGAGGACAAAGTTACTTCTGGCTGTAACAGCACCCACAGATCAGATGGTATGTGCTTATATGTGATAGACATTGCATTTACTCTTCTACTTTTTACCAATAAAAATATTGCAGTCTATTTTCAGTTGTTCTTAGCAGTTATTCTGCAATGTAGTGGAAGAAATGAAAAGAAGAGATAGAGGGATGGTGACAGAGGAGTGTAAATCAGTAGGACAGATAGGAGAAATAATAATAAGTGGAAAACATTAGACAGCCAGATTCTGTTGGAGGTCTTCAAGTTAAAGAGTATTGAGGGGTTTAAGAAGATATTTTTGGAAGCAACCACACAATATAACAGGAAAGAAGTGTACTTTGGGATCAAAGAAAACTATGAGGTTGTCAGAACCCATTGATGTGTGTGTATCTGTGAAGTGGGAAAGAAGTAAGGAAGATAGGCAGTGAAGTAGGACAAGGAGGAGCACAAGGACTGTCATAGAGAAGACAGGTGATTAAGACACGAGACGATGGGAGTGACTGGGAGAAAGCAGAATATGGCAAACTAAAAACTTGACAGGAAGAATTTCAAAAGTAGGAGGAACAAATAAGAAAATAATATACTTTTGAAGTTTGACTTGAAAATATTAGGTAGAGTGCAGAGAACATGGAGGGCAAATAAACATCAACTATATCAAAGCAGAAAGATCCCTCAACAACAACAATAAACTTCAAAAATAAAAGTAATATCTGGTTGGAACTCAGCTCAAGTACTCCAATAAGAGAGTGTACATGTGACTCCTCTGTGATTGCTAAGACAAAAAGCCTAAGGGCTCACACAGTTTCTTTCTTGCGCTCATTGTAATCTGATTGCCAGAAGCCACACCAAATTCTCCTCTTTTTCCTTTGGACTTGAAATCCAAAGAAATCAGGCTCAGCAATTCTCCGCTCCTGCTCACCAACAGAACCTGCCTGTGGTGGTGAAGGTTGTGGGGAGATTCACTCGAAGGTGGGTGTCTGCATAGAGTTGCACTCATGTGCCAGGGGAGGCCCAGACCACTGGGTCATTAGTGTGTACACCACAGATTGTAAACAGTGGGCTGGGGCTTACAGCGACAATATGGGTAGTGATAATATTTCAATTGTATGTTGTCAGCACTCTGGCCACACAGGGAGAATACTAGAACTCTGATTCGTAAAGCGAACCCTAAGGAAGAAAATTCACAAGGGAGAAAAGAAGACAAACAACACCAAGTGGGAGATAGGGGGTGTCTAGAACTTCTTTTGAGGATCAAATGCTACCAATTAAAGGCAGCTCGCTGCAAGGAGTTGTCTCCTTCTTCAAAACGTGTAGTTTACTAAAAAACACAATCATGGGCCAGACTGGAAAGGGCACCCCTAGATCTCCCTGTGAATTTATTTCCATGTTCGATAACTAGGAACTAGAAGCAGGTTGGCACACCAACCTGGCCAACCTGGTCACAAACAGTGATGCTGCTCAGTCATGAGGACTGGAGAATGAGAAGGGGAAGCTCAGGGCCCTTGCATCAAAAATATGGCCCACTTGAAGATTTCAACTCATGCTGATAAAGACTTATTGGGAGCTCTCAGGACTGAACATTGCAGGGTTTAGGCACTGTTGTTTCCCTAATGTGGAATTCATAAGATTTGGCTAACAGGGAGAACCAGCGAAAACTTCCTTCCAATGCAATGTGGCTAGACTTCTGGGGACTAAAGACTAGGTTCTGGTTCAGGTTGCATTTATGTAGCAAAAAAAAACCAGAGAGAATTTGAATTCAGTTAAATTTGAATTTCAGATGAACAATGAATAATTTTCCAGTTTAAGTGTCTCCCATCTGATACTTAGGACCTATGGTTTATCTGGTATTCTTGTTTCTGTCTTATGAAGGTAGATGGTACAGCTTTGCCTAGGATCTTAAGTGAGAATTATACATGAGAAAAGTAAGTCATTTCCATACATTCCCTGAGGCCTGCCATCACAGGCGAGAGGTTTATATAACTTGGGTTCTGAACCACCTTAGAGATCCTCAACCTTGTTTTTCTGAGTTTCACAAGGATTAAATAACTTGCCCTGGGCAACAAGGCTGTTTATTTCAGGATCTACTTTCCCACCTATGAGTCATCTTGAATAATGTAACTTCCCTCCACGGTACTAAATTTGATGTAGAAGCTGTTCTTATAAGCAGTCCAAAAGTAATCAGGGGGAGGAGAGATGACAGGCAAAACAAAATGAAGGAAGTAACGCAAATAGACACTGATGATGGGCATAGGTGACCTTATTTACTTCAAACATGACTTAAGGTTGTCACAGTAGTTGAAGCACATAAACTTCTGCTGAACCGAAGGGATTGGGATCTTTAAATAATTTTTGACTATTTAAAACTGTTGTATTAAGTAAGTTAATCCAAACATGTCATTGACTTAGTGTACAAAAGTAACATAAGATATTTATAATTAGGAAAATGGTGTGGGTTAGATTCCTGGTACCACATGCCATGCTGGCCCTTCCCTCCAGCCCCAGTGCCCTGAGCTGGCCACCAAGTCCGGGCATGGTGGCACACACCTGAAATCCCAGAGCTAAAGAGGCTGAAAACAGGAGGATCACTAGGAATCCAAGCTGCGTAGGGAGATCCTGCACAAAATACAAAAAGAAAAAAGAAAAATGCAGCTGAATTTTAAATCTACCAAATCTGACCTGTGTAAACTAAGTACTGCTCTCTTGTGAAGGATGTGACAGAGAGAGAAAATATAGTTAAAAGCCTCACCCAACACCCCAGGAAGTAATTTACCAAAACAATTTTTAATACATACAAATCAATTGAAGGTAAGGAAAATAACAGGAATTGCATATTAAAATTTCAACACTCCTGAGCCCTTCTCTGGCCAGGAAGTGGTGGCAAAAGTTCAAAACTAGGTGACATCTGGAAAACAACAAAGATGCAAACTTCAAAGATATAGTTAGGCCTTTGAAAGTAAAAAGAATGCTGTTTTACTGGGTCAGATGAAAATTCTGTAACTTCAGGAACTTTATTTTCTTGTGTCACTTGTCTGTTACATGTGTACAAGAAGGGGAAAATCTTAGACACTTCAACACAACAAGTAGACCATTTTTCAGAGAGGAAGGAATAGGTTCTGTCTAAGTGTCTTCCTGATATTTGCAGCTGAATGGTGAACACCAGAAGCAATCCCAGGCCACTCCTCTTCCTAACTATTTGTCATTTTTCTTTGGAATCTTGGTGCTCTCACCAAGGTTTGCTGTTACTCTAATAACACCAATTGGGGGCACTTGATACTGGTGAATTTAACCAATAGAACCAAGCCAGAGCCAGAGCTCACCCTGTAGCCACTCCAGAAACCACTGGCTATTTAGAACCACTCCCCCAGGAGATCTCCAGCTCCTCTGGGTTCCTGCCTCAGACGTTTCTGGAAGGGTCCAGTGTAGAAGCCCTCCAGGCTGGCAGTGAGGGGTGCTCCTGACAGCTCTCAGTCTTATGACAACACCAGAGTGGTAGTGACTGGGGTGAAGACAAGAAGGTCAATGAAAATGTTCCATAGTTCAGCTGAGAATAATAATGTTCACCTCAGTGAGAGTCACACTGGGATGCACAAATCACAATTGTTTTTGATACTTTGTATCTCTGCATTTGAATGTGTTAACACTATAGCAAAATTTTCTAAGGGTAATGGGGTCAAGCAAACCAATTTCATTTTAAGAATCCATCCCCGAGGCTTCTAAGGGTTAAATTCAAGGAGTTACTGCATGGCTTCTTGAAAGATGGCTCTGCCATGAAAGTAAATTTAGACCGAGTGTATGAGAAAGACCCAGGGTCAAGGCTTTTAATAAGCGCTTTGTAGGAGAGACTCCTAGGAGAACCGGGAAAACCATCAAAACCTATACAACTTCACAGAGAAATAAAAGGAGAAAATAAGTCTAGTTCCTGACTCTACTGATGTTAAACAATACTAAAATGCATACCTCGCTAAAAAACAAACTTGAAGCCTTATCTCAAAGCTCTTATACTGAGAGCAAAGTTTGAGTAGAACATATCTTTCTTTCAAAGACACTTTCTGGCAAGAATCACTTAAACCTGGAACTTAGACAAAAAATAATGAGTGAAAGACAAGATAGATAATAGCAAGTAGGGAGATCTTTTTCAAATGGAAAGAGAGCAAGAGATGGACAGGATGGGAGGGAAGGAAGGGAAAGAGGGCAAAAGGAAATTGAAGGAAATGTGAAAGAGAGATGGGAAGGGTTGCAAGAGTTAGGGGAAGCAGGGAGAGCTGGGAGGGGTTGGGGACCAGGAAAGGGCATGAAGGTGTGCTATGCATGTGTGCCCAGTCTCATGATAAATGTAACTGCCATGTACTGAAAACACGGACTAACAGAAATCAGGATTTGGGGGTTAGAGCCCGTGGAAGAATAGACAACTTCTCCTTCTTGATAATCACCTTTTTTTTTTTTTTTTTTCCTTTTTTTGCAATGAGAAAAAACTTCAAAACTCAGCTATAAATTCCATTAAAATGTAATACTGAATATAGCCCTTCACATGAGAATGTTTTGGTTTTCTCTCCATTTATTTGTGCTGGCAGGAATACCAATTCTTATTAAAAAATTACAATACTGGTGGAAAACACTCCATTATCTACTAAATAATGTAATGGAGCATCAAAGAAAACAAGAATGGATTTGAGCTTGGCTCTATCTCACTTGTCCAACCGAGCCAGAGGAAGGAGGAAGAAATTCTGCTGAATGCAATCAAATATCTTGATCAAAGTCGCTTGCTGTCCACATTGCTATGCTAGATCTGTGTACGTGTGAGGGTTCACACACTCATTGTGACAGTAGGAAAATACAGGGAGCAAGTGGGCTACGGGGAAAAGTCTCCATTCTGTCAACCAGCATTAGGTAAACTAATTCCAAATCAAATAGAAACAAACACATTTGCACACAGGCACACGACTTTGAAGGTCCTGCAAGTCAGAACCTGGTTTTTAAAAAGTAATTTAGCCAAATGAAAATTACACAAAACTCCAGATGAGCTTACATGCTGTAGACTTCTCTCTCATTCCCTGCAACATAGCATAAAACCAAGGAAGCTCCTAGAATTCCCAGTGAGGTTCATTATACTTGATTTCTTTTCAAAAGTTATCAAACTTGAGTTAAACCTTTCACCATTAACTTTAAACAGTCCAGATGACTTACTCAAAATTACAAAATGCATTCTTTCTCACATTAAAGAATCTTCTAATGAGGTCTCTCCAGCACTATGTGCAGCTAAGTGCTAGTAGGTGTTTGCTTGTTTGGGGCAGAAATCACAGTACAGAGAAATCCTCCCCTGGATTTTAATAATTTTCTTCTTTTAATTACCAGTTTTCTTCTTTTTTCATCAGCTGGTATGTTGACTGATGCGTTGCCACAAAATTTTACACCTCAGACAAACATTCTCCATCACTACCTAGGCCACCTCAAGCACCCACAGCATTATGAAAATTTACGACATAAAAGATAATCATAAGCAACACAGACAGAGAAGCCCACACCTCCACACACAGCACAAGGCATCCATGGGAAAGTAAGCCTTGCTGGCCACTTTTTGCCAGTTTTCTGTATCCAAACCAAGCCTGATTTTACTGGTGTGCATAGCTGGGAGGATTTCTCACTGGGAATGAATCACATCCTGCTTTGGTAACATGATAGGATGCTTGCAAGGCCACGTGGCCCATTGCTGAGTTAGGCCAGCAGTTCATCACTCTTCACTGGTATTTGCACTTTCCTTTGGCCTTTGGGAGAGTAGTAGCATCTGCTTAAGAGCTGTAAGGGTGAGTGCTCATGGTCACGTGGAGCTGAGGTCTTAAAGGAAAGGGACGCTGACACCAGCAGAATGACTTGGAGTGCAATGAAGAGGGCAGAAGAAGGAGTCGAGGTGCAGTTGAGAGGAGGGTTCTTTAACAAGAGAGAGTTCTCAGTCAAGTAAATAGGGCAGAATTTAAATATATATTTAGACTTAAAAATGATCATCAGGTTCCACTCAAGACAGCTCTGAGCTGATGCATTTGCTTCCCAAATCAGCCCTGAAATAACTGCACTGGAATAAGGGGTGGCACCTTCTGTGTTTTATCCAGATAGAGAGCAGCAAGGATCTGGCAGGGCCAGCACGGACAAACTGAGTCCCAGAGTGCTTATGGGAGGCAGGTGGAGACGGCATCCAGAAAATCACCTTCCTGTCTCCAGGGTCAGGTGTCTAAAGTAGGCTGGAGAAGGGGCTGCTAGTTCTAGCCCTCGGGACTGTGGCTGTAGGGTTCACTGCTCACCTCTTGGATATACAGAGAAAGCTAAGGGACCCTAAGGTCAGGCTGTAACTCACAGAAACTCTGATCACATACTAACGTGACTCACAGAGTTTGGAAGTTAATGAAGATAACATTTTTAAAAAAACCCAAAGAAACAGAATGTGAAGCCCAGGACCAGATCAAAGGATGTATCCAGAATGAGAGAGGTGGTGTGGGGCAGCAGCTGGAGTTTGGGCTGCGGAGCAGGCCTGCCTGGGGGTCGACTCCGGGTTTTCCACTCCCTCGTTGTGCACTATGGCACACTCCTTGGTGCTTCTGTCCCGCCTCCTCCTGGGTGAATGAAGAAGGTGGTAGCAACTCATGGGGTGGGATGGAAAAGTAATTTTTGTATTATGGCTGGCTCAGCCTGCTTTGGGGGTGGGTCTGGCACAGCGTGTGGTGCCGGGAATCAAGCCACAGAACCTGTGGCTGCCTAAGCTTTCCTAATCAGGCGCTTCAGACTGCTGAACCATCTCACCAGCCCCAAGGGTATTAATATGCAAAAAAATTAGCATTGCTCCTGAGATCCAGTTATTCAGTGGATAATCAATCATTTTATTATTGTTGCATGGAAAAGTGGCTTTCAAACAAGGAAATAGTATGATTTATTTAATTAAAAAAATGCAATAATTGACCAGATAGTTGGGAAATTTTTGATCCTTTCTTTATTCTCTATCCTAAAGTAAAATGTGCTCACACTGAGAAGCATAACAAGCATAGAACATGTAAGTTAATATTTAAATAATATTGGGATAGAGAGGTTTTTATTGTTTTGAAACAGGGTCTCATTAGGTAATTCAGATTGGCCTTAAACTGACTAGCCCACACTGGCCTCAAACTCAAGATAATCCTTTTGCCTCGGCCTCCCAAGTGCTAGGATTATAGGCATGCATCACCAACCCCTATTATGAAGGGGTCCTTTTAAGCATAACACCAAAGGGGAAAACTTGGAAGGGAAAGGAGAATGGATGGATTGGTTTGTATATAACAATTATAAAAAAAAAAAAGAGGAAAACATCCAAGCTTCAAGCAAAATGAAAAAAATAAAAGAAAAATGAATCTACCCAGGGCAATTTTGGAAAGTAAGTTTACGAAACATATTACATTATTTACATAAGATCAAAGCTAAGCTAATATACTCAAAGTATAAAGAGAATATTAAATCTTTTATAAATAAATAGCAAAATTTCTTATCTCAGTAAATTAAAAACATAACATCTCTGCCAGAAAAAGACATAGGATGTCAAAATAAGTAATCCATAAAGAAAATCTATAAGTAGAGAGAAATATAAAATATAATTTTAATTAAATAAAAGTTGATTTAACTTTTAGACTTCTAAAATGTAACCGCTAAAGTGTTCTTGGATATTAAAAGAAATTAATCTGAACTTGGGAGATAGCTCAGTGGTCTACGTGCCTGCCTGGCAAGCACAAGGATGCGAGTTTGATACTTGGTACCACATGCCATGCTGGCTCTGGAGCCCTGGGTGCATCTGCCAGCCACCAAAACTGGTTGTGACATGCCTGTAACCCCAGCACTGGGGAGATTGAGACAGGAGGAACACCATGAGTCCGACTTGCATAGTGAGACCCCATACCAATTAAATGAACGAATGAATAAATGATTAAAGATCAGTTATTGAATACGTAAAAGACTATAATTTTAAAATAAGTTAATTCTTTTCACTTTTCCATTTGGCAGTGATGTTTTTTAGTGACTCTTGCCGGTATGGAGAGGATTCAGGGACACAGGCTCTTCCCCGGGCAGCTGCCAGAAGTGTATGCTGGCTCGTCGTCCTCTTCGCAGGACAAGATTTTAGCACATATTGCACACGAGGAACTTTTGATTTAACTTTTAGACTTCTAAAATGTAACCGCTAAAGTGTTCTTGGATATTAAAAGAAATTAAATTTAAGTACGGAGACTCATTGTGGCATCAAAAATAGTATCAAAAATAGGATCACCTTCACATCCATTAAGTTGAAAAATCTTAGTATATTTTTGAGGACTTTGCAAAAGAACTGCTCGGGTCTCTAGCCACAGTTGAGCGCATGGCTGCTACACTCTGAAATGCACTTCCTGCTACACAGATCTTGACAAATACAACTAGAGCTGTCTCCTGTTTCTCTGCAGAGAATGTGTTCCTTGATTCTCAGGGGGTAACTGCCATGATAGCAGCAAGTGCTATGCCTGCTATATATTTTTTTTCTACACAAACCACATTCATCTTTCCTCTTAAAGGAAGTGCTTTGATGCATTCTTTGGCATATCCAAATTGTCAGTGTCACTACTCTTGCCCTTGGAGCTATTAATAAGGACCATCATTTTTTTTTCTTTTTGTAAATAAAGTTTAATTGGAGCTCAGCTATGTTTTATTTCTTAATATATTTGGTTTTGGGTTGCTTTTCTTCCATAATGACAGATTGCCTGGTCTACAAGCCTAAAGTAGGCCTTATTGGTACAGATATGAGAAAAATTTGATCCATGGAATTGCAAACAGGGATTAAAACACGCAAATGGGATTCCATTTTAATACTGAAACATTAATTATAGACCAAAGTGAATTTTTAAAGCACACTTAATACAGTCAGAATGTTGTTGAGTTCTGTTAGTGTAAGCATGCAGCTGGCCATCATTTTTATGCTACTAAGACTCACTGCTCCATCTTTTCCTTCTGTACTATTCCCAACATGGTAGATTTCTATTGCATCTGATAAAACACCATTGTGTTTTCTAAGACTCCACAGGAATTACCATGGCTCCCTCAGGAAGAGTTCAGGAATTGTACATTTTCTAACATTTCCTACCTATTATTAATCATTATGAATTATTACTTTGCTGACCTTCAGACCTAGGATTTAGTATATGAAAAACACTTACTTTACCCCTGAACTACATCTATAGTCCATAATTTTGTGAAAAATGTACTTAGTACAGGATCTACAGGGTCTCACTACACAGATCAGACTTGTAGTGATCCTCTTGTTTACAGCCTCCCAAGCTACTGAGATTACAGGCATGCCCCACCATACCCAGCCTCAATTGCTGTCTCAACACATCCTGGGGGTGGGGCTGGCATGGCGCATGCTGGGAATCGAACCCTGGCCACTGAATGCAGTCCACAATTATTAAGGATTATTTGAACCTAAATACTGGGAAGTTATGACAACTGATATTGCAGCCAGGACAGCGAGGTGGGTGGTGCACATATAAAGCAGGGACATGATGGACAAAGGGATGAGTCACATTCAAAAACAAGGTCAGGCACCACAAGATTTTATCATGCACAATTTAATACTTATGACTTATTTATTTCTGAGATTTTTCCATTGAATATTCTTAGCCTGTGGCCTGCTATAGGTAACAGCACGGAGAGCAAAGCTGCGGACCACAGGGTGCTACTGTGCTTGAAATAGGCCCTCAAACGGTATGAAGGAGAATAGCATATAACCATATACAGGGATGACTCAGCTATGGAAAGGAAGAGTGTTTGTTTGTACAAAACAAATTAAGGATACTATGCACAGTATGGCCTCATTATTAGGAAAGTATAAGTATATTCTTAGATACAACACTAATATTATGTCTCAGCAGTGAAACTGAATTATTTTTATTGCATTCTTTTCACATAGCCAAATTCAATTTTCCCCTAAGAAGAATACAGTACATTGTAAAGAGGAAAGAAACTAGCTATGATCATTTAAGAGTATAATGGTATTCTTTTGCATTAGCCGATTTGACTTCTGTTTTACATTTTTCCTCATGGATTAATACGCAGTTATTCTTTAGTGTAGATGCATTTCTTCTTTAAACTTTAGATGTGAAAGGTGAGATATTGTAAGGAGAAACAGTCATTAATTTCTGAACCAGAAGAACATTTGATGTCTATAATGTTGACTCTCAAGACAGTCATTCTCAAAAAAAGAAATTGTACTGTTAGGTTAGGTAGACAGTATTCTGAATGAAGTTTTTAAAAATTATTTTAATATTGAAATTTTCTTTTGTACTGGAAAAAACAGCATCCTCCTTGAAGTCAGGAAGACATTCACAGCTGTGGACATTTTTTTTTTTTTTTTTTTTTTCTGGGTGAGGAGGTTTGAGCAGGAACTCCTACATCTTCCCTGTTCTATCCTTACCCCTGGTCTTTGGCCTCCTGC
>PVKN010000975.1:0-47234 GCA_004027915.1 Capromys pilorides | reverse complement strand
GTGCTTCTCAGACGCAATTTTCTCTGCTATTCCACTCTTAATGGCATGGAATAGACTTTCCATCTTCTTGATTTGCTGTCTGTCAAAACAGTTTTCTAAAAGTCTTTTTTCGGATCTTTACAGCCCTGACAGGTGTAAACAATGGACCTGAGCGGTGCCCCTTCCCACGTCTCTCTTGAACCTTCTGAAGACAAATTCCGTCTGGCCTTGAATGCCTCACTTACAGTCCTTGAGACAATTATGGAAACTCAAGATTTCAAACTCTCCAGTGAGCACATTTGCTTCTACAGTTAGCCCTGTCTCTGGCTGCCCTGACACCTCAGCGTTTAGTGGAGAGCAAGGTTTGTTTGTTTGTTCCCATAATTTAGGCCTTCTTAATACCCTCAGGTCCTGGAGAGGAGGCCCAGCCCACTCACTTCCCAGGATCCAGTGTTTCCCACATCCAAATCTTTCTCTCCTCTAACCCTACCAAGCATAGCTTCCCGCCATCCCTAGCACCAACCTGGGGACCATCATTTCTGAAGCACACAAACCCATGATTTTGTGCACATCGGAATCATATAAGGCAGATTTTGATAAGGCAAATATGGCCTCAACATTAGCATCCCTTGCTCCAAGTTCATATGTTGAAAGACTAACACACTTGTTGATGTTGTCAGGTGTAAGGCCTTTGGGGGAGATGAGCTAAGAGGGTGGAGTCTTCATCAATAGGACTAGTGCTCTGATAAAAGAGATTTCAGGTCCGGCTGCCTTGTCTCTTCCACATGTGAGGGCACAGCTAGTAGGCGTTATCTGTGAACCAGAAGGATGGCCCTCACCAGACACTAAATCCGTCTGTGCTTAGATCCTGGATTTCCTAGCTTCTACATCCATGAGAAATAAATTTCTGTGCATAAACCAGCCGGTTTATGATTTTCTTGAGTGTCATTTGATCATGAGTAGATATCCTAAGAAGCATATCATTAGGCCACCTTATTATTGTGTGGGTATCAGACAGTGTAATTATACAAACTTAAGAGAGCTGTGATACCACTAGGCAGTATCTCAATGGAGCCACTGTTGCGTCTCCAGTCTATGTTGATCAAAACAATGCTGTGTGATCCATGAGTGCATTTTGCTGCAGCCTGAGAAGACTAACGTATCTACTCACGAAGACTGAAAGTCAGCAGGACAAGGAAATACCAGACATGAAGTGTTCAGTGATTCTCACACTTCAGTGCACATCAAAATAACGTGGGGAGTTTTAGAAAGTGTACATGTCCAGGCAAGGCCCTAGACTTCGTTTAGGTTTAATAAACAAGGGCAAGGCTCAGTCCCTCTCTTGCTCAGCATCTGCAGGGTAGCAAGAGGGTGGTCTTGCATCCAGCATTCTTGTGTCCAGTGCAGGGATCCAGAGAAGTGGCCCATTACACAGTTTATTGATTTATAGAGCATGGTGGTCTTGCAAAATAGATACCTAATAAGTATTAAGTAAGGGAATGAATGGGTTGGGAAAGAAAGTCTTAATAAGTTGACTGCTGTTTCTTAGACCAATAAAAAAAAAAAAAAAAGATTAGAAGATTAAAAACTAACCAAAGAGAAATCTTTTGTGGTAGGCTAAATGATACCTCTGAAGGTGTTCAGGTCCTAATGCCTAGAGCCTGTGATTATATTACTGTACATAGCTAAAAAACTTTCCAGATAGTGTTAGAAGTCTTAGAACAGGAAGATGATCCTTACATTATGAAGGTAGAACAAATGCAATCAGGTAAATCTTTGTAAGTAACAGAGGAGAGCAAGAAGATCAGTGTTATAGAGGAAGGAACAGGAGTAGTGGTTCTAGGAATTCAATGGCTGAAAGAAAGCCATGAGCTCAGGAGTCCAGGCACCTTCTAGAAGCTGGAAATAACAGCAAATGAATTTCCACCAAGAGTCTCCAGAAGTCTCCTACCAGTACTTGGATTTCAGTCTGGTGAGATGCATTACAGATTTTTGAACGTCATAGCTTTAAGATAATAGCTTTGTATTCTGTAAGCCGTGAAAGTTGTGAATTTGTTACAGCAGTGACAGGAAACTAATACATCCTTCCAGGAAGGATTCCTGGGAGCTAACTTCAGAAAATGGGATCGCTAATTTATTACTGCTATCTGGCATATAACTACACATTTAGCAACTGAAAATGATTCATTATCCTACAGTTCGTAGGTTAGGCACTGGGATAGGCTTGACTATTGTAGATTCTTTGCTTACAGATATATAAAGCTGAACTCAAGCTTCTGGCCAGACTGGGCTTTTATGTTGAGGCTTTGGAAGGAATCACTTTCAAGTTCACTCCAAGTGTTGGCCACACTTGATTCCTTTGGGTTGTACAATGAAGGTGCCCCTCTCCTGCTTATCTGAGCTAGGGACTGTGGTTAACTCTGAGAAGCTGCCCACAACCCTTGCTTCAGACTGCCTCCCTCCCCAAACCAGCAACGGTTAATCTAATCCTTGCCTAGCTTCCCATTTCTGTCATCCTCCTCTGTGACCTACTGGAGAAAGCTCTGCTTTTAAATGGTTCTTGTACTTCAGTAATGCCCACTGGAACATCTGCCACTGTCATTCAGTGCAACAATCTTGGGTGATAGCTTCCCATTCATCATGCATTTTACCTACACTCAAAGGGAAGCAGTAATACAAAAACAAAGGTCTTTGGGTTCATTCATAAATTTGCCTGCTACAGAGAGCTTCAAAGAGAGCCTCAGTTTAAATGAAAAGAATTGTGCTGCCAGCCCAGGTAAAGGGCAGCCCTGGGTGCTAGCTGAGGGTCCCAACACTTCCATGTCCTGGGTCGTTCTTTGTTACCTGTGACTCTACTGGTTAGGGTTAGGGGCAGGGAATGAAAGGATGAAGTTAAGATGAAAAATAAAATGATTCACTGATAGCAATCATTAGGAGTTTCTCTTTTGTATGTTCTTGACTTTTAGATGATGTGATTTCATTAATATTTCCTCAGTCAGGCTTGCAGAAATCTCTGCAGTGCACAGCTGGGCCATAAGGCCCTGTTCCCTTGCTTTCTGCCCTCGTTGCTTTTCTGCCCTCTCCTGCTTCCCTATCATCAGACAAAAGGGCTAACAGGTCTTGGCCCATTCCAAATGCAATCAAAGTTCCATTGTGAGATCAGATTTCCATGCAAAACGAAGTGGTACAAAGAAAACAGGAAGAGCATAAGAAATCTTTCCTAAGTGAGTCCTTTATTTATTTTATTTAAACTGAATCTTATTGAACCAGTCTGATTCATTTTCAGGGTTTTTTGTTTTTTTTTTAATGGTTGAACTTTAAAAATCTCATCCATTTTCATTTGGCTTAGAAGTCCTCAGAGAGCCCTCCATTTTCCAGCAATTCTCCCCTAAGTAATTCTTATTCTATTTCTAATCTGTATGATTTTCAGTAGACAGAGATCACAGAACACGCTTTACCTCTCGTTTTATCCTGCAGCTCTGCCGCCCACCCCTAGCCTTTGCAAAAATTTAGTGCTATTTTCGTCACATCTGGTTCATGCCAAAGAATGATTCTCCGGTCCTATCACTGAAGTTCTGGGGAGGATCTGCCGTGTGGTTCACCGAGCTCCACAGCTACTTCTGTATCCTTCGCTTCCTGCTGTTTCCTGTCACATCGTGCATCTTGCAACTTCCATGAGGCCACTCGATTTGGAATCCTTTGCTTCTTCTATTTTTTTCATTCCCCACACTGGAAGATTTTGACTCCATCTTTACATCAAGTTGATTCATGACTGAATCTTGAATATTCTCTCCCACCTCTTACTTTCTCTCATCTTTTCAGCTGAGGCTTTGGGTGGTGAAGGCATGTCTCATCGATAGATCTGCACTATACAAGGAATGTTTGGGTGAAATTTATATTTGTAAACATGTAAAAAAAAAAAAAAAAGCTGCTGTGTACTTAATTCCCACTTAGGGCCATGTGATGCAAACCCAGTGGTGTTCCCGGACATCGTTCTCAGGCTCTCTGAGATAGTAATATGACTGAGCTGTTCTGTTCTGCTTCATGCCATTTGTTCCATGGAGGTCCTACAGCAATGAGAAAAATGGAAACCCGCTTACCATTCTATTACAAATTGCTACTGGATCCCATTTCTCTATAATGAAACATTCTGGAAAAGCATAGAACTCGTCACTTTCCACGTCAGTTCTGACCACCCAATGTTTTACCACCCAAAGGTCCAGAATGAAGAGGACAAGATAGCAAAATCCAGTCAATCGGCAGGCTCAGCCCACTGAACAGGCAGCTGCAAGAGAAAGGAAGTGTGTGTGTGTGGGGGGGGGGGGGGGGTGCCGGGCTTCATGGTGCGTCTCCCTCAGCTCCTTGCATTTTTATTCTTGGCCTCTTTCCACCCTTGACAGCTGCCAAGTCCTCTTCACTTTCCCATGGGCCTTTGCGTTGCTCATAGTGCTCTTCCTCAGGATGCTCATTTCCTCCCCTGCCCTTGGGGTCAGACTCCAACACTAGCGCTCTGAGAGCACCTGCCTTCCCATGCTGGCAACAGCATTCCTGGGGCCCTCCTTCCCAGGAGCTTGCTTCCTATTCATAAAGGAACTTAGGGACGAAATGTGTGTGCTTGCTGCATTCCTTCCTCTGTGAGAACACCAGAGAGACGTCTTCAGGTGCTTGCATCTTCAGCACCTAAAGCAGTGCTTAGGTCATAGCAGGACCCCACCAATTATTGGTCAACCAAGGGCCGGTGGCCCATGGGCCATGGCCCGTGGACCAGTCAGTACACATGAGTCAGAGTCTTGGAATCTCCTCAGGGCATTGCTGATTTTTCTAGAGGAGCAATGTGGAAGAAGGCAGGAAGTCTGTTGTGTGAGTTATTTAATGATGCATGACAAATTAGCCCCTGCCATAACAGTTTAAAGTAATACACTTTTATTATCCCAGTTTTTGTGGCTTGGATCTCAGAATGAGCTTAGCTAGGTTGTTCTCCTCTGGATCTCTTCTAAGGCTGTAGTTGGATTGTTGGCTAGAGTTGCAGCCTTTCGGTGGAGCTGGAGGATTCGCTTCTGAGAGCTCATTCACCAGTCCATTGGTGGCAGGCCTTAGTTCTTCCATAGACAGAGTGATAGATCCTAACAGGGCAATGGATCTTAACAACACTGTATCTGGCTTTCTCCTTCACCTATGACAGAGTGAGGCAGACACGACAAAGCCTTTCATGATCTAGTCTGGAAGGCGGCATGCCATTACATCTGCCATATTCTGCGGCCACATAGAATAATCCTTATAATATAGGAACCAAAGGCACACCATCCGCCCTGCCTCTTTTCATTTCTACGTTACTCAGATTGCTTCTCCCCTTTTCTGATTGCAGAGCTGACTTGCTGGAATAGATCAGGTTGCAGGAGAGCAGGGGAGGAGAAGCCTGGGAATGGAATCCTTGATGGTGGGGGGGAGAGGTGGAGTGAGCCTGTCTGCAGGATGTGGGAAGGCAGAACAGAGCCTCCGGAGAAAGGGACTGGAGAGGGCAGAGCTGTGGGAGATTGTGGACAATGCACGACGGGGTACCAAACAGGTGGATGGAGCCCAGAGACGGGAGGCCTCAAAAGGACCCCGAAGATTAATGCAGAAAGAGAGTAAGACGGTGTCTGAGCTCAGACTCAGGGTGTGAAAATGAGAGAGAATTTTGTCAAGGTTTTTTATTACTTCTTTATTATTTTTCTGGTCTCAGCTATTCTGCTAGCCTCAAAAACAATTTCAGTGGCTCATTTTCAATTCCCGAGTCCCTGCCTCTTTACTGAGAAGCCTGAAGTCATTGTTCTTTCATTATTGACTACCTTTCCATAGCTAAGATAGGCACAAGTTTTTTGTTTTTTTTTTTAATATGAAGCAGCAATGAAAGCTTTGTTCATATTCTTAACATGCTAAGAAATGTGCAGCTGCTCTTCTGCTCCGGCCCTCACTCCCCCTGGAAGTTTAGCCCGATGTGGCAGTGGATGCCTGTAATCCAACCTGAGGAAGGCTGAGGCGGGAATGTGGCATGTTCAAGGTCACTTTGTACTACGAGACCCTGTTGCAAAAGTTCAAGGTATAAAGAAAAGAGGAGAAGGAAAAAAAAGAGGAGTCTGAGTCGGATCACTCAATCCCAGAAATTCTAGTTCTGTATATCTTATATGAAGCTCGGTTCATTTCTCAATATTTTGGTACCAATGACACCTCCACTTTAGCCCCTAAAAGTGATGTCCAGCTCTTTACATAGGACTTCTCTATTACACCAGCAAGCACACCCTGGCCACACCCTCTTTCCAGAGTGCTCTCAGCATGGCTTCCATGGCTTCTTCCACCCTCTGTCCTTCCTCTAACTGCTCTTCTCAGAATCTTTTAAATGCTGCCTTTGCAGTGCAGCTCTGTTCACACTGCCTGCCAGCCCTCTCTGAGGGCTCCTGTGGGCTCAGTTGATTGCCCCCGTGTCCATCTGCTGAGCACAGATATTTCACACCTGTCATTCTAGGCTCTCAAGAGGCTGAGGCAGGAGGGACTCACAGTTTGAGGCCAGCCTGGGCAATGTAGAAAGACTCTGTTTCAAAACAAAAGAAAATGAAAAGGGGTTGGGGATGTAGTTTAGTGGCAGAGAGGTTGCCTAGCATGCATGGGTCCCTGGATTCAATCCCCAGTACAGAATCAAATACAACATGATACAGTACAATACAATGTGATATAATACAATATAATAAAATAAAATAAAACACTCTACACCTTATATATTGACAAAGATCACATCTTGGGCCAGAGCCAGTGGCTTACCTGACTTTGCCAGCCCCTCCCCGAGGGAACCCTCACTGTCTATAACATGATACATATATGCTCAAGCTGCTTTGCATATGATTTGCCACCTCACGGATTGATAGCATCAGCACACCTGGAACATACTAGAAAGCAAGGGGACACGATAGTGCCAACCTCCCCTCTTCCTGCTGGTTTGAATTTGACATTTCGTGGTCCTTCGCCTCCATCTGCATTACCCCTCCCCAGCCCAGACTGTCATTATTTCCATCTTGATTAACGGCCTTCTACCTGCTTTCTGACTTCTTTTCTAAGTCCTTGGTTTAAAAAAAAAATCTTAGTAAATATTTTCAGTGTAGTATGTCAATATTATCCCTTAGTTGTTGCAAACTGAGCAATCTCCCCAAAGGAGTGGATGGCAAAGGAGAAATAAAAGAGACAAAATGGTATGATTTCAGGGCTCCAGGAGGATCCAAAATCCTCTCATAGAATTTGTGATTCTCTGGGGGTTAAGACAAGGAACTTCTCTGGGTAGCCCTTACTTAGCTATAAGAACAAGGTGGAGAATACTGAAGATAAGCGGGACTCCGCCCTAAATGGCAGGGCTGGGAAGGGACCTTGGAAGTTTGCTCAGGGGCTTCCCCAAGTAAGACATTATGTCCCTTCAGAAGAGCTACATTATCTCCAGGAAGATCTCCACCCAGCAGCGAGATGCCTGCAGCTATAGTCTTTATCAGTTAACTGAGGTTGGAGCCAGGTGTCCTAGTGTGGCCTTGTTTGTCCTTTGAGGCTTCATGGTTACTGTGCAGGCCTCAGTGGGACCAGTGAGTCACACAGGTTCCCTTACTACTAATCCACTGCCCATCTCCAGACAAGAGGCGTAGGCCTAGAACAAACTGACAAGTAAACAAGAAAGCCAGTTGATACATAGAAAGCTGAGAGAGCCCCTCATAGAGGTCCCCTTGAGGACGGTGATCATGTGCATGACGCATCTTAGTTCTTTTCTCTTTTCCTTCCCTCCCCTCTACCCTGCTGCTTCCAGTTCTTGGTGCCTGCCCCATTTAGAAAATATCTATATGCATGTTTCCTAGTATCTTTTATTTTTCTCTTTAAATTATTTATTCTTTGAGTTTCTCATCAAGACGAACCATGCAGCATTTAAGCTTCTGTGTCTCATTTCTCTCGCCATGACTCCCCCAACATGAGTTCATTTTCCTACAAATGACTCAAATGCATCTTCCTGGTGGCAGAGTCGCCTTCTATTGTGTGGAAATAGCACCTTTTTTCATTGACATGTATTTTCAGCGCATAGTAACTACATTCACTATGGGGACTTTATATGTGCACACGACACTTCTTAATTCTTTCTTTCTCCCCTTTCCTTTTCCCTCCTTTTCTATCCCTTCCATCTATCACTGTATTTTTTTTAACAGTAGCTTTAAGTTGACAGCACAATTGAGAGGAAGGTACAGGTTCCTCATCGGCTCCCTGCCCCAACGTGTGGACAGCTTCGCTCATGGTCAGCTTTCCCTTTAAGAAAGGGACATTGTGATAGCTGATGACCCTACGTTGACATCGTGATCGTTCAAGTCAGTGGTGCACATTGGGATCCATTCTTGGTGTTGCCCGTTGTGTGGATATGAACCAGAGTCTAATGACAAGTGTCTGTCGTGACTCTGTAGCACCACACAGTTCCACGGCCCTGAAGGTCCTCAGTGCTCTGTGTATCCTGCCCTCCCCCAAGCCCTGGAAGCCTCTGATCTTTCTATTGTCTCTGTAGTTTTACCTTTCCCAGAATATTTCATAGTCATATCTGGGCTCCCCGTTTTTCTTTTTTAAACTATCACTTTGACTGTGTTGTGGATGAAATCCCTTTGGTGGGTCCCATTGTCTTTAATCTTGTGTCACCCTATGTATAAAATGGCAATGCTGAGCCTTCTCCATGGAGGACACTTTTCCATTTTGCCTCACTGATCCATGCTCCTCCTTGAAAGGCTGTCTCGGGCTCACTCTTTGTAGGCGACTTCTGTGAGCATCCTCATCTGTGCTGACATTCAGGCACCCTCACCCAAGCCACTCTGAACCAAGCATAGACCCCAGACATTGTCCTTACCCTTGGCTTCCCCTGGACTCTGAGCTCCTTAAGGGCAAAGACTGACCTTGTGTCGCCGCGTCCTCACCACCTCTCTGCTTCCTTGGCATGCCAGAGCCTTGCCTGACACTTTTGCTGATTAACAGAACAAGCTGCCTGAGAGGATTTCCCACTCACTACTGTAGCAGCAAAATGGAGAATGTGCCTCACCATGTCCCAGGGGAATCACCCATAGCAAGTGTCTTCAGGGGATCCCTCTCAGGTCAGCCCCAGGGATTGCATAGGACATTGTCGCCTTACAGGTGCTCATAACAGTTTTGAGAATGAAGCTCCCTACCTAGGCATGCAGCGTCTTCCAGCCCTGTCTTCCAGGAGCAGCATCATGTGGAAGATCCATACATGGAAAGCAGGAGGGCTGAGGAAAACCTCTCACAGTCTGGAATTGAAGCCATTTGACACAACCTCTTGTGATTAAAAAGTGGGGTCAAGTGATTAAATCTTACTCAGCTGGACTGCAGTAGAAATCGTGTTAAATTTATGTAAAGTGTCCTCAAGTGAAGCATGTACTCATCCTTTTTCTAATTTTCTGATGAACAGAATTTGGATATGTTGACTGGAACTAGAGCAGCCATCTTGAGTAATGAGTCAACTATGAATTTGGGACACTCAGTGAAGAGCAGAAAACCCTCAGAAAAATCAGGGTAAGTGATACCAGACATGTTCCACACTAGCCTTGGACCACATATTTCAGACTTTTTATGACAGAAACTTTTTATGACCTGTTTCATTTAAGGTACATATCACTAATAATCCCTTTAATCAGACCAAGAATTAGCAGTGGTCAGCAGTAAAGAATAGATTTTTCAGCAAAGCAATGATGAGGAGAAAGCAGAGAGAAAACAGGCTTGGTCAGGACCTTGGGACTCAGAGTCCATCTTCAGAACAGGGATAACATGTGCAGACAGATGAGGAACGACTGGGTTCACTTCTCAGTTTGACTTTGGGCTCAATTAGGGCTGAGGTACACTGAAAAATCAAGTCAAGGCTGCCATTGACATGACTTCAGTTCACGGGATTGCCAGAGCCTTGGTATCAGGACTTGTCCCAAGCCAGAAGCCGTGGCCAACTCTGCAACAACCTGGGCCCATGAGCTGATGGTGGCAGTCATCGAGGGATGATGACTACTGAAGAAACTGGAGCCCAGTGAAGAAACCAGGTGATTAATGTGGGTCACAAATGGCCACGCAGCCTGACCCTACTCAATCTGACACCAAGCACGAGTCAACCACAGCACTTTCCACACAGCTTCCCAACCTACTCTAAAAGTTAGCAGAGATGAGAAGAAGAGGTAGAGCAACAACAACTTCTTACTGCACAAATACAGAGATGTGGCCAGGCCTTTTCTCCCACCTGACTTCTTCAATTTCTTCTATCTTCCTCTTCCATCTTTTTTCTTTGATCATTCTTGGGGATTTTTAGTAGTTTCTAATTTGACTGCTTAGGGAAATATATATATATATATATATATATATATATATATATATATATATATAATTTCATATGGGAGGGTCTCACTACACAGCTTGGACCTGTAGTGATCATTCTGTCTCAGCCTCCCCAGCACTAGGATTACAAGCATGTGCCACCATGCCCAGTTTCATTGACTGGCACAGCATGCCTGCCTGGGGTTCCTGGGCATGCACAACATTCAGTACCAGGGATCGAACCCTAGTCCTTGCTCTTGTCAGGTGGGCACTTAGACTGCTGAGCGATTTCCCCAGCCCAACTTTGGGAAGTTTTTAAAGCACACATTCCATGTCCCAAGCTTGGGAGATTTCTAATTTTGATAGCTTTTGGTGACTGTGATCTGCACCCCAAGCTGAAAAGAGAAGAGGACCGGTGTGGAAACAGTCCCAGAAATTTTTTTCTGAGTGTGTGAAAATCCTTTCTCATACAGAATGAAACAAAATACCACCTTCCCTGTGTAAAACCAATGAAGCAGGTTGAGGGAAACACCATCCGCTCTTCAATGACTATGAACTTCTGATTATCTCAGCAGACCAAGAAACCACATGGAAACCAAGCATTTCTTAAAATGCTCCCCAGGGGGCTGGGGAGATAGCTCAGTAGAATAAGTTCTTGCCTAGCAAGTGCAGAGTCCTGAGTTCAATTCCTGGTACCATAGGAAAAAAAAAAAAAAAAAAGAGAAGGGGAAGAAAATGTTCACCAGGTTTGCTTTAAAAGTTTGTTTTCTCTGGATAACAGGGAAGTGATTCTGCTGACTTAGGAAAACACAAAAGAAGGCAAGGTTCACCAAGCTCTTCCTTCATTTCTGCTTTCATCTGAACAGGTGCCCAGAACTCTCTCTCAGTTCCACAAATACCCAATGCTGCCACCTGAGCCCTGGCCCACCCTGGTGCTTTAAGGCACTGTATCTTCCTTTCCACAGGGCTGACCAGATAGCTCAGCAAACTAAAGAACTTGCTTAGGCAGAGCGCAGCAGCTGGGGTTTGATGTGGCCCTGCCTCTGAGTTGTGCTGAGATGGCAACAGAGGCTGGGCATGGTGGCATGCACCTGTAATCCCAGAACTTGGATGGCTGAAAACAGGAGGACCACTATAAGTCTCATCTGTGTAGTGAGACCCTATAGACCGTGTACTAAAAATACACACACAAAAAAAAAGAATTAGTGAAACAGCTAAAAGAAAAGAAGGCTGGTATTTTTCAAATGAGGCTACTGGTAACCTAAGATGAAACTCCAGACTAGAATGAAAAGACAGCCCTAGTGCAGGAAGAATTTTTTGAATAAAAGAGTTACTCAAGCAAAGTGGCCGCCATCCAGTACTGCATAAGCATGCAAACAGTGGAAAGATGACCCACTGCTCTCTGATGATTTCCCTTCAGAGAGGAATGGAACAGTTCCTGCTGTTGTGAGATGTGTCAATGTTACTCTACTTTCTTTAAGGATAGACACAATGGTTTGGGGGTAGGAGAATCTTTGGCCTAGGATCACAAAATGTTAGCATCTGAAGGGAATTTTTGGAGTCTGTTTGTTCTTTGTTCAATCGCAGAATTGTTTTGCCTTCTCCAAGAACCACTGGCAGCTCACAGCAGAAAGGGATCTAATGACTGGCATGTGTGAGGGTCAGACAGAGAATTTCAACTTCAAATAATGAGGGCGGTCTTTCTCCGGAACCTTCTTCTTGTGCCCTTGGGTGATGAGCAAAGTTGAATTGATTACTCATGGCTAAGAACCCTATTAGTTTTCCCAAGAAGAGTTACTCAGAGCTCCACTTTTGGGAAATGTCCTCAGATCCCAGGAGAACAATTGTTTTCTACAACTAATCTTTGTTCATGATACAAAACACAAGATGAAAACTAGTCTTGCAGAATGGGGCATTGTGTTGGTGACGTGCTGAACAAGACCAACTTAAAATGTTCAGAAGACCCACCCTGCTGTCAGAAAGACAATTGCAGGAACCGCAAGTTCACACCCTTGGTTGGGTAAGACCTCTATGTGAATCATAGGTAAATGCCCTTTCAATTCTTGCCCCACTGGCCTTTCCAATCCCCACCTGTCCCTAGCCTTTTCTGTACTTGGTTTTTGTTACTTAGACCTCATCTGACAGCTCATAGTCCATCTGGCAACTCACTTTCCCTGTGATTCGCTTTGACTGCCAATGTATACTTACTCTGAAGATTACTCAGGAAAAGGTTGGTCCCTCTGTGCAGGTTTTTATTCTTAATCCAAATATCCCAACAAATCACAAAGTATTATGTTTTCTTTAATACCCACAATTAGATCCTCCCTGTGCATTTTATAATAAAGCTGTTACTTTAGAAGCATATTGAATGTGAGCTCCAAGCACCAATCCTACAATGTTGCAGTTCAACTTCTTGTCTATACGTTCAACCTCTTGTGTTGTCCTTGGAATGCCTTGGTGTTGAACAGACAAAAGCGTAGGTTTTGAAAGAAGGCTGCAGGAGGTTATCGTTAGGTCAGCCTGCAGTGAGAGAGGTTGCCGTGGGACAGGTGCGTGACAGTGCTATTGTGAAAGCATATCAGGGCCCTTTTCTTCATGCGTCACTTTCTATCAGATGACTTAGTAGTTGACCCTTTTCCCTTTGTCTCAACATCTACCCTGCTCAGATAATGTATGCATGCAGCTCTGCTCCTCTTTCTATGGTTATGAGGCATGAACAGGAGCCATAAAGCTCTTCCAGATGCCTACGCCATGGCACCTTCCACTCGCTTTCTGGTTCTCATAGCCTGTCTACCACTATCTCTTGGACAAACCTCCCCATCAGTCACCACTGAGCAGTTAGAAGCAGTTTATGTCCTCCTTTGTCTTTATGGCTGTCACCCACATGGGGCACTGTGCAGCTTACCTCCTCCTACTCCAAAACAAAACCTTCCTCCGGAACTCAAGGTTGATCATCATGAAAGTTCCCTCTCCTTATCTCATCTCCATCCTGGATTCACCCCAGGGGCATTACCTTTCCTGCCTTTCTCTCAAATAGGGGCTGGGCTGTTCTGTTTTCCATGAGCCTCATGAGATAACTCAAGGGCCATGTTCTTTACTGTCTCTTCTAAACTGTTGTTACTGTCTTTCCTCCCCTTGTCCCCAAGATTGTGATGTTACTTCCATCAGATTAACCACCCACTAGCATTTCATATCACAGTCCGCTAGAGATCCTGTGTCGCTCACTTCTGTCTCTAGGTCAGTGTCACCTTCTCTAGTGGTGCACTGATCATGACCCTTGTGAATTTCATTGCCTGCTTAGAGAATCTTTTCAAACCCCAGTCTCTGAAGTCCTTGATCTCCTTTGCTCAATGTCTGTGTTCATATCCTACAAGGCATTCCTGTGCCTCATGTGCACATGCTGTGGATTTTTTTCTTTTTTTTAACCAGGGTCACTTGCTGCAGCCTCTCAACCACATTAGAGAAGCTCTTGGAGGACACATTGTCCCGGGTCTTGGGCTCATTCCCTTTAGCATCTCCGCTTCAGCAGTTCTTCAGTTCTGTTGGGACTGCAAAGTCCTATTACTGCTAGGGCAAACCAGTGGATTAAAACAGCACAACTATGTTATTTTACACTTCCAGAGGACCGGAGTCTAAAGGTAGTTTCACTCTGCCAAAGTCAAGTCAGGAGCAGAACTGCTTCCTCCCAAAGGCTCCGAAGGAAAAATCCATTTCCTTTCATTTTCCACTTGCAGTGATCTTTTGAATTCCATAGTTTGTAGCTCCTGCTTCCAACTTCAGAGTACATTGCTTTGTCATCATCTGTTTTCTCTTCTGCCTCTGACCTTCCTCTATCCCTTATAAAGATTATTATGTTTGTATCAGGTCTTCCCCAATAATCCAGCATAATCCCCTTACACTAGGATGTTAAATAACACCTGCAAAGCCCTTTTTGCTATAGAAGATAATATCCACAAGAATTATTGAACAACAACTTGGGAGGGCACTGTACAGTCAATAATGATGACCTGTAATACAACAGTCTTATCACACTTTGTTTAGCTGCTCAACTCCTCCTAGCCTCCTTACACAAGCATTGTGACCAACCCCTCCTGTGTACACTACATTCAGGCAAAAACTTACCCACACATATTCACAATTGTGTCCAAACAACCCTGTAGCAGCAGATTCAACAACTAAGCTAATCAATGCATCTACTGATGAGTGCAGTCCCCCTCCCCCACAATCCAATCACCTTTCTAATATATGAGACTCTTGGGGACATGTTAGACCTAAACCATACCAGTAGAGTTTCCTGATTTAGGACTTCATTTGTTAGAGCTATTGAATCAAGATTGTACAAGGAACAAAATTATTTTCAATATGGTATTTAATAACAGAAGTTACAGCAATTACCAAGCTAGTTGCTCCTCAGAGCAGCAGGTTCCCTGTGGAAAACACATTTCCACTTATCAAAAAATGACATTCTGCTGAGGGCTGTGAACATCATGTCCCAAACACCGACTCCCCTCCTGAAGACAGTGTGGAGCGAGCCTCTTCTCGCATGTTGACAACCTTAGGGTTTGAATTACTCATCAAAAGATTGATCACGATTTGGCAAATGCAAATGACTCCGAGCATGATATCGTGAATTCTAACCACTCGTTCCATAATTTGAGGCCTCTTAGATTCACATTTGTGCCTTGGCAGTAAATTTATGATCTACATAAACAAGAAGCTCATTTTCCTGCAATTTAAATATGGCCTTCATGCCAAGGATTATAGCATCAATTTTTGAAAGGCACTTTGGAATGAAATTAAATCTTTAAAATTCTTGATTCAAGCTTGATGAGGTTGCCAAAAGTGTGTCTTGCCTTTTAAAAGTTCTGCGATAAATTATTTAAAATGTTGCACATCCTTTGATTTATAAATCTTCTACAATTTCATCCTGAGAAAATAGTTCTGTCCATGGAATTTAATGACCTCAGCCCCAATACTAAGATCATGCACACTTGTGTAAACTTCTTTATCTCAGTTTTCACTTATAGCCTAGGAGTAATATTATGAATCTTTTGAATTTCTGTGCATTTAAAGATATTAGAAATACAGTTCCTCTAAGCAGACATAGCCTATAAGTACCCTAGAATGATAGCTATTGCGAGTCCCACAGCTCTAAAAGCTTGGATTATGACATGAAAGAGTTTGTAGCAAATTGCATATACAGAAAAAAGGGATTCTGAACTAAATTTTGGCAAGTCCATACAAGGAACAATTTTTGCAGTCATATAAAAAGCATTGAGGAAGAGTTTTTAATGATCTAGAAAAATATTCATGATAAAATATTGCCTGAAATTCTGCTCGTAAGGATGAGAATAAAAACAGGGATTCAGGCAAAAACTTATCCACATACATTCATAGTTGTGTCCGAACAACTCAGACACCCATCAGCTGATGAATGAATCAATACAATGTGGGCTAGCCATACAGTTGAATGTTTTCAATCACATAAAACAATAAGAAACAGATACGTTACAAGATAGATGGATCTGGAAAACAAGATGCTCTGTACGTGAAAGAACTTAGGCACACAAATCACATAACTATGGCCCTTTAGGTAAAACAGGTGGACTGGGTCCATCCATAGGGACACGAAACGAGCACTTTCTTTGTGCTGGATAAAGGATGAGCAGAGAGTGACTACTATGCGGGTCTGGAGTACCCTCAGAAGGTGAAGAAAGAGTTGTGGAACTTAACAGAGGTGACAGCTGGATGACATTGGACGTGTGCCAAATGCCACCGAATTGTAAATTTTGCCTATTTTACTCAAATAAAAAAAATGTTACCTAAACGAAGATGCAAAATAATATTTACAGAACAATATGTTTCATACCCATCTGAGAACATATGCAAATACAGGAATTTATACAGCACAGTATTAGCGGTGGTGATTTGGGGGTACATGAAAAGTGTTTGGTAAATTACCTCTGCTTTCATAGTTTTTACATGAAATATATATTAAAATTTATAATATCAGCAATTTAAGAGTAGCCAAGAAGACGTACATGTTGAATAAATGTAAAACGGGAAAGCAGACCTAGGGCCGACTTGTATTTCATGTTTGCACAATGAAAGAACGGAGCATTAATTCAGATTTGTATTCTGTGTGCTCACAGTTCCAAAATGTGCTTTTTTGCATAGAGCCTGTCTACCTTGTGTTCCAGAATTTACATGGAAACAAGTTCCATATTAACATTTAATTTGCAAATCTGCCTGGCAAAGCAGATACCTAGTCAGTAGATAGGAGAAATTGTACCTAAATCATGGCATGACAAGATAACAACAACACTCACCTATACTCTCTACAGCTGTCAATGCTCCACTTAAAAATTATTCTTATTTCTTCTCCAAGTAGAAGGCATGATACTAGTCGGTGGTATTCAGCTAAGATACTTGACCCGTCTCCTTTGCCTCTGTCTCAGTAACCTTGTGAGGGAAATCTCAGTGCTTTATACACAGTGAAATTTGAACTCACAATGAATTAAGCCCCTGGCTTCAGGGTGTTAGGGAAGGGTAGCTCCAGAATTCACAGCCACAGTCCGGGAATCTAAGCTCATGGCTGTGCCCACCACAGTTAACATTTACCCTATCGTTATATGGTTGACAACGCAGAGAGAGCTTTAGAGACAGCCAGCCTGGTATGAATTCGGACTCAGTGATCATACACACAGGGTTTGATCCCAGATTTTTGTCAAGTGAATTTCTACGAATCTCAACTGTTTCCCTGGATTTCTCAATGATAATGATGTAATAGGCTCTGTGCCCTTCAGGAACTACATCAGAACTGGCAGTGGTGGTACATGCCTAAAATCCCCGCCTCCTCCAGTACTCTGGAGGATCACAAATTCAAGCCCAACCCAAGGAATTTAACAGCTTAACCAAACCCTGCATCAAAACAAAAACTTTTAAAAGACCTGCAAATATAGCTCAGGGCAAAGGCTTTGGGTTTAATTCTCTGCACCAAGGGCAGGAGTGGGGAAGATAAAAAGGCACCCAAAAGACTATAGTATAATATACTTTCAAAGAACTAGTAGAAAGATTATGAGTACTTTAGAACAGATAGATTTAATATGCCGAGAGTATAGAAGTTGAAATAAAACTAAAGTTCTGCCATGGAGTCATCAAATGCTCTAAGTTCAGACACATGCAGACACTTTAGAAGCTTGTGTCGGTGTAGGGTTAGCACTGAAATGTGATCTGCATTACGGCTTGAGGCGCAGTGTGAAATGGGTGAGCCCTGTAGAGACAGAACAAGACAACAACTGGTGTGACGCTCACAGGCAGAGCCACCGGCCTGCCTGGTGCCCCACGCTGGAGCCTCGTTTGACTGACAGCACCTCAGGGTGAGCAGATTTTGATGCTCCCGCCACCTCTCCCACCTCTCTGGGTAATCTGGAGTCACGTGAAGCCTCTGAACTCAAGGTCTCTGCCTCTTCAAAGGAGTAGGTTCCATGGGGAGGTGGTCAGCCCACAGAGAAACAAGAAATCACCCTCTTTCCTTTGTAAGGACCCTAGCAAGCCAATCATTCACCTTGATGTAGCTCCCCTAGGCTTTATTTTGTACCTCCTTATACTTTTTAATACTTTCCAACCAGGCAACCCCTTGGGGTCTTGTTGCGCTATTGCAAGCCCTGCCTCACTGTTATATGCGCTTTTGTTTCCCAGGGTCTCTAGGTAGGTTCCTTTCCCAAGACCCTGGCCACATGGCTCCTTCCTTAAATGCCTGTTCTACTCCAGTAAATTCTGTCACACTGAACCACTGAGGCCTGAACCCCTGACTCCCGTGCCACATTTTCTGCTCCTGCCAGCCTGTGCTTCCTCTTCTTAGCTGCCTGTGTGTTTCCAGCCCTTCTCATGTGTCACCTGCCACCTGCCACAGACCCATTCTCTCCCTCTGGCACATCCTCTTGCTTGGTGATGCTTTTGTATGTAACCATAAGTGGTACCAGTCAGCCTGGGATCACCAGCTGGTTTCCAACCTTACTTCACAAGCATGTGCAAGCAAAGGCTGCGAATGAGGGGCTCCCTGAGAAGGCTGAACGTGAATGACGAAGGCTGAGTGGGTGAGGGAAAGGCAGAGCTGCTTATAAACTCATTCATTCACTCACTCATTCATGCGCTCATTCACTCACACCTCCCTATATTTTCCAAGAAGTCAGATGCCCATTAGACATTGTGCTGGGGAATCTGTGTGCATCTGGATCTCTGTGATTATGTATGCACCCCAGGGCCATGGCAGCAGATGTTCTCAAGCGGCCCCTTTAGTGTCTTCTTTATATGTTCATGGCACCCCTAGGCTCAAAGGAATAACCAACAAACTTTTCTTGGTTTCTTTCTTTGAGTAGTTTGATTTAAACAACTTAGTAAGTACTTAATGGTTAATGGCCAACTAGCCATTGGAAAAACAGGTACGTTTTATTCAGAGAGAAAAAAAATTTCAATTCATTTCCAAATTGCCACAATGACCACAATTACATCTGTCTGTCTGTCTGTCTACCTTTAGATATCTATAGATAGATGTATATCTATATCTATATCTATCTATCTATCTATCTATCTATCTATCTCTCTATCTAATCCCATACTGAGCATTGACCCCTTATTTCCCATTCCACACTGATTTTGTGTGTACTTGGTTTTTCTATAGTAACCAATAAGCTTTGCCAAAAATGTATTATGGAAAACGATGGTAGCGTAATATAAAGTTGAAGCTGAACTGCTGTGGCTGGGGTGTCGAGGTGAACGATGGACTCATGGAGATGCAGTTTCTGTTGTCATGGTCTTTTCAGGCTGGTGGACTCTAAATGCAACTATTAAAATGAAAGGAATCCTATAAATAAGGTAAGGGCTATAACAATTCACAAAGCAAGAATAGAAGTTCTGTTCAATATAATGTCAAAGTACAACTGTGACTATGTACAGTTCCCTACTTTTGATATTACAAAAAAAGAACTTGAAGTTCAAAGAAGAACATCACCTGCTATTATCATTTGCATTCTTTTTTATTGAGGTATAATTTACATATAGTAAAATGCACATATTTTAAGTGTTCTGCTTGATGAAATTTTACATACATCAATGGCTGCGATAGTTAATTGTGTCAGCCTCCATAAGAAACACCTAGCTGACTGATTTACCACAGTTCTAGGCATAGATGAAGGACTTCCTGGAGACGGAGGACCCAGTCTGGACAATGGTGTCCATGGCACAAGCCCATAGGCTCATATCCTGGGTAGAAGCAAAAGGGAAAGAGAAAGGGAGCCTCCCTGGGCTCCTTCAGACGCTGTTACCTCAGACCTGTCTCTAGGCTTCCAGCGCAGCCTCGTGGGCTTCCAGATGCAGGCTCCTTGCGCAGGACTCTGCCGTGAGCTCCAAGCCTTCAACTGTCGGCCGGATGCTGACTCTGCAGCTTCCAGACATGCAGATGATTCTTTCTGCGTCCTTCTACCCTGACTCTATGGGAAGCTATTGGAAACTCAACTTGTAAATGCTTTCTGTAGCATATATACATGGTATACACTATATATAAATTTATGTATAGCTGGCTAGGCTAGGCTAGGCTAGGCTAGGTTAGGCTAGGCTAGGCTAGGCTAGGCTGGTATATTTGTTCCTTTGGTGAGCCCTAGCCGATAGAGTACTCACATAACCATCATCATCAGAGCAGAAATAAAGCTGCCTCAGGACTTCTCTTGGCCCTCTGAGGGGCCCCTCACCCTACTCAGAGTCTCACCACTGTGTGGATCTCTGTCTCTGTAGAGAAGCTTCCCTGGTTGGAGAACTTCACATGATGGCTCTGTGTAGTGTATTCATCTGTCTGTCCTGCCTCGTTCCCAGCAGACTGCGTGATGCTTGTCCATATTGTGCCATGTGTCAGTCAGACGGTCTTTATTCTTTTTGAATTGTACTTTGCTGTATGAATATGTTGTGTCTCTCTTATTAAAGAAAAGATTTCTCAAATGGGAAAAGTTATCTTTTTAATTTTCTTCATAGAGGTGCTGTATATGATGTTTCCTTAAGCAACATGATATTTAGGTGTTTTAGTTTGTAACCTTTAGAAAATCACATACTGTTTTATAAGAATTGAAGGTTACAGTTTTCTTTTTTTCTACAGCATGTTTCTGAGTCTTTTACGTTCAAGATAATCCATTGCTCATTCATTTTTGGTGCCGAATATTATCCTATTTATGAAAAAGTCACAACCGTTTATTTATTTCCCTATTGATGGACAAATCCTTTGTATCCTAAATACACGAAGGCTTTTCTTTCATTAGGCACTTTTATCTTTGCAAAGAAATAAAAATCAATTACCATAATTTTTCTAAAGGAGTCCCTTTAAGATATTAATTAGGAAGAAAAAAAATAGTAACTTTGTGTTTTAGTCACTTTATCTGAGACACACAATAACTGACACTGCAAATCAAAGGAGAGGTTTATTTTGGCTTATAGTTCTTAGGGGATGCAAACTCTAAATGTCTTGATCCAAGGCTGGGGTGGGGCTGCGGCACAGGTGGAAGGGTCTGGTGGCCGGTGAGGGTGGTCGGGGTGGTGGGGAGGCCACTCACATGGTGAACATCAGAAAGCAGAAAGTGAAGGGCGGTACCAGGAGGCTGACCCCCTTCCAGATTTACCCTCAGTTCCTCCCCTCTCCCAAGGGTACATTCACCTCTGAGCTCTTTGGGGGGATGTTAGGGTTTGTGTCTGGATATCTCTCAAAGCCCCGTGTGGTACCACACAAGGGACAGAGAGAGGTTTGTGTCCCAGTTTTGCTCTTGTTGCTTTGCTGTCTTCTGCCACCATGAACTGCTACCCTCTGCACACCACCCTGCCTTGGAGCCTATCAACTGTGGGCTGAAACTTGGGCAAATTGAGCTAAGTAAACCTTTCTTTCCTTAATTTTGTGTGTCAGGTATTTAGTTGTAGCAATGAGAAAAGTAGCTAAGTTGGGGGTTAATTCACGATGAGCACAGCACAGCGTGATCTCATCATCTTACAAAAGCACAAGCCTTTTGGGGAACATTCTAGATGTATCCAGTAATACCTCATAATTAATGAACTGAGAAATAGGTTATAAGCAACAGAGATTACCATTTCCAGTAATTAGAAAGATTAACATTTTGTATCCCTTCATACGAGAAAAACGTTACTTCTGTGGTATTTTTTTCCAGAAATGGCTAACTCTAAGTATGAGATGACACTAAACAAATCCAAACCAAAGGATGTTCTTTGAAATATTCGGCAGCACTGTTCAACAGAGACAAAGGACATCTGGAAACTCAGTCCTCAGAGCCATGAATCTTGAAGTAGAGAAATGATGTCAGTGGAAAACTGTGAACATTTGTGTAAAATCTGCATATTCATTAGCTGTTTTCTACTAATGTTAATCTCTTGGCTTCTAATATAACTATGCAGTGTGTTAACATTACAGGAAGTTGAGTGGGGATATATGGGAATTCTCTTGCTATTTTTGTAACTTTTTGCTAAATCTAAAATTATTGCAAGACACAAAGTTAAAAATAAGTAAAAGCAAATCTATTCCATTACTACAACTCAGAATTCCCCTGTTGGTTTTAACTTGATTGCTATTTATTTTTCATTCCCATAAATGTGTTTGGCTCTTTATAAAAAGCTATCTACTGACTTCTTAGATTGATTTTATGTGTTATTATGGCTTTGCTGTTTTTATTTATCTTTAATTGATGTAAAGTAATTGTGTATTGTCGTAATTATTAAACCATGTGTTCTTCTTTAAATAATTTTCTAAAGCAAAAAAAAACCGTGGTCTCATTAGGGATATTTCAGGATAAGTCTGCAAACCTAACACAGTCCTGGTGTCACTGTCACACAGCATGGTCACAGTCACTGGTCTTATTTCATAGAGGAGCTCAGGTTCACCAGATAGTAGTAACAGATCCCAATAAATAGATATTGAATCTTGATAAACGAAACCAAATCTAAGAATCTCACAGAAGGCTTTCCTCCTCCTACTTCTTCCTTCCTTCCTTCCTTCCTTCCTTCCTTCCTTCCTTCCTTCCTTCCTTTCTTCCTTCCTCCCTTCCTTTCTCTTTTTTTGATAGTGTCTCACTATGTAGTTTAAGTTGACTTTGAACTCACTATGTATCCCAGTAAGGCCTCAAATTCCCAGCGGCCTTTGTGTCTCATCCTCCTGTTTGTTGGGGATAAACTGTGGGCCAGCAAGATGGTTCAGTGGTCTAAAGCGCCTGCTTAGGAAAGCTTAGGAAACCACAGGTACCATGGTTCAACCCCCAGCACCACATGCTGCACCAGCCCCACTCCCAGGGCAGGCTGAGCCAGTCATAATTAAAAAAAACAAAAACACAAACAAAAAACTGGGGATAAGCTGTGTACCACCATGCCTGGCTCAAGACCTTTCCACGAAACCCCAACTGCTCATTGCCAAGTGAAGAACCTGACATCTGAGACAACTTCCAGCACATGCCATGAAAGCCTCATACTGTGGCCCTGAGATAACCAGCTAGAAAATAACTGAAAGATTTTTTTCAGCTGCAGCAAAAAAGATATTAGCAAATAGAATGGACTCTGAAATTAAGAGATATATGCCTTCAAAATCCTTTTGGCTTTTTATCTAAAGAACAATCTTGCCTTTAGGCCTTACAAAATTATCAAGCTCATCTCCCAAGGCTTACTGACAGAAATAGCAACAAGAGCTAAGGCAACCCCACTGTGATTTCCTGTCTTCTAAATATCAGGCCCTTGTTGGGCTAAGTACATTTATGTGGTTGAGCTCATTCATTCATCACAATAAGAGGACTGGCCCACTATTCTCATTGTCCATCCTACTTTATGGGGGAAGCTGAATGACGGCCCAAAGTTCTCCCTCTAGCACTAGCATTACCAAGTGTGACACCAGATCTTATCACTCAGAACGTTGTGTTCTTAGCCCACATTGTTGCTCTCAGTCACTGGTAGACCAGGTGACATAGTCTGTGTATGCTTAATGTTTTGGATGTAAGCATTAGGGGCTAAGGAAGACCATGTTTGGTAATTTGACCTCTAGAACCCATGGAACCTTGACTTGTGTTCAAACAATTTTGCCTGGAAATACTCTGCAGGACAGAAAAGGGACATAAATTTCAGTTCTTAAGGTCCAAGTTCTAGACATTTTGTTGGGATCTTTCACAGGTATTCCATTATTTGATCACAATGTGACTGGGTGATATTAAGAAAAAAAAAAAACCCCAGTGGTTGACAAAAGAGATACTCAGAGAGAAATTCAAGGCATGTGATTCTGAGATGGGATCTAAACCTCAGGCTTCAGCTTTTCAGAACCCAACCCTTTCCAAGCCTATCCAGGTCAAAGCAATTTAGGTTATAATTTATGTCATTTATTTCACCCTCTAAGAAGTGTTGAAACATTTACAAAACTGAATATTTGGTACTCATTCATCTATTAGAGAGTATACTTTATTTAATTATTTTAAAACTGTATTTATATAGTAGAATCATTAGGATCTGGTTAGGCACAAGCTCAGCAAAGGAAGAGGGAGGCCCTGAGACCTATCTCATACTCCAATGAGTTTGTATATGCTTTCTGAAAAGACATTGATTTCCTACTTCTTGCTAAGATTAAATAGAAATTTGCAGAAGCTTGGGATTCACTTTTGACTCACGGAGAACATTCTGAGGGTGTCTGTTGGACTATATAACTACAGCCAACAAAAACTATATAAAGTTCACAGACTCTGGAGTTTCAGAAGGCTGGAAAGGAACTTCCTACTAAATCCTGACTGAACTGGGAAGGAGGGGCTGCCATGTTGTAGAGCTTGTCCTTACCCTTTGCCCCAGGTGATTGGACAAGCATGAAACACAAGACTCAGGCCAGGCCAGTGAGAGTTCCTTCCATAGAAATTTATAATTGACCTAAGAGAGAGTCATTGCCCCTGGTGCTAAAACAACACTGTCTAGCCCCTGGAGTCCTAGGCAGACAGGCAGTGAAGCCACTCTGTAGCAGCAGAAGAATAAAGAAGATGGGCTTTGTCTATCTGACAAGTTCACTGAGGAAACAGAAAGCAAACTAGCTATTTTAACAGATTTTCTAATGGGAGTTGGTTAAAAGTTTTACAAGGCTATCATGCCCAAGGAGAATGCTGGGATAATGTCAAGGTACTAGTTCAGCAAGGCTACATCCCTAGGTCTAGGATAAACACAAGGAGGCAGCATAGAAGAGGGCGATGGAGAGCTGAGGTGCACCCCTCTGGAGAACGGTTACTGGCCAGTGGGAGTAGGTGCTTCCAAGCGCAGAGGAAATCTCTTGAGAGTGAGCCTTAGGGAGGAGTGGGCCAGCGGGGGCTGCACTGCTGACGAGTCGCCATGAGGTCAGTTATGGGTATGCAGTGCAAAGCTCTGAATATATCACTGAAAGCCTGGAGCCCAGGTACACTGGCCCCAGCTGCTGCGTCTGCATCTGCATCTGCATCTGCTACTGTTGCATCTGCTGCTGGGGAGACACATGTTGCTAGGTTCTGTGGTCAGCAGCAGCAGGCCATCTGGAATCCTTTCTATCTTGCAGGCTCTGAGATTTTTCCCAGCACCCATTCCCTTTAAAAAGGAGATCATAGAGCCAGTCAGCAAAACAGAAATGTGATTTGTAAAGACGCAGCTCCCGTATCACAAAGTAGAGTTGATAAGGGGGAGCGTGCAGCCTCGAGATAAAAGCCTAATGGGCAGGCTTCATCAGCAGGCACGGCCCTGAGGACCCAGGTGCCTTTCTGGCACCTGGCCTGTGATTTCTCCATAGCAGTGTTATTGACATTTGGAGCCGGATGATTCTTTGGCGTGGGGTTGTCCTTCACATTTTAGGAGGTTGAGCAGCCTCCCAGGCTCCAACTGACCAGATGTCAATAGCACCTGCCCAGCTGACAGCCACAGATATCTCCACATATTGCTGAATATTCCTCAGGGGACAAAAAATTTTCTCCAGTTGAGAACTGCTGAGCTAAGTGCTTGCTTTGTGTTCAGTGGGGTGTCTCAGTTATTTTAATAATGCTCTTTTCTCCGCTTAAGCTATTTCAATTGAACTCCCATTACCTGCAATCCAGGGAGTCTTGCAAGTCGCCCTACCATTGGTTGAGTTCTCTGTTCAGGGCTTGTACCTTCATAGGCATCAGCTACATGACAGCTCTGAAGAATCCTGTGAGGCAGGAACGTGAATTGTGTTCTCACTGGACAGAAGAGAAGACTGAGGGTCTGTGAGGAAATTTGCTTCCTGTCATTTAGGAGGCGGGTACTTCAAGATCATGACACTCCACTGCCATACACTGCCACTCAGCTGGGTTGTGAGCAGCCATGGTCTTGCCCCAGGCCCTCAATTTATAGTAGATTGAGCCACATGAAGTTAGCATGTTCATAGGTGAGAAAGGTCAGGTACCAGCAACCTCGCTTGTTGTAAATAAATAACTTTGTCAGGAATGCCACCATCCCATAATCATGCCCATTATACAAGTTGATGTCTCTCCCTCTTCCTCCAAGAGATCTTCCTAGACTGCTTCCATTTATGAAGCTATACTGACTTCCTGGAGCTGCCTTAAGCTACCTGGCAAGCTCCCCCTGGAGCTGCCATCACAAAGTATTCCTAGCTACAAAACTCAATCAACAGAAATTTACTTTTTCAAATGTCTGGAGCTTAGAAGTCTCACAGCAAGGAATCAGTAGGGTTGTTTTCCTTGGAAACCACTCTCTTTGGTTTGTACATGGCTGTTTCTCTTTGTATTGCCACACAGTCTGCCCTTTCTGTGCATCTGTGTCTCAGTCTCCTGTTCAATAAGGACACCAGTCGTATTAGACCAGGGCCAATCTTAATGAATTGGATTAGACTTAATCACTTCCTTAAAGTCCTCTTCTCTAAACATAACCACATCTTGAGGGGGTGTGCCTAAGGACTCCAGTGTTTGAATTTGGGGTGAACACAGCTCTGCTCATAACAGGAAACGTCTCCTTCCTGGAAGCAGCAAGTGAGATTCACTTCTCCCTCAATCATATTTGTTTAATTTGGCTTTTGAAATGCTTTGTTTTAAATGAATGTGTTTACATTGTGTCCCTTCAAAAAGTCCCTGTGGTACTAAGAACGCTTCCTTCCCCACACCTGGCTCCGTGGTAGGCACACATCAGGAGCATTTTTATATGACGTTATCATTACTTTAATATCAGTACCAAATTAAAATATGGACACTGATTCTAAAAATCCTGAGATTTCTTCCATCTTTAAGTTTCCACAGCGCATTACTCTTTCAAACCATTTTTTATGCAGTTAAAACGCTCTGAGCTCTCTTGAAAACCTTTATTATTACCTTAATTTTCTCCATGATGAGCCACCGCCAGTGCCATCAAGAGCTGAGGTTTGAAAGCACTCAAAACTGATTTGCCCTGTAGGAGCCCCTCAAGATTTTCAGTTTTCACTGCTGATGAAGCAAACACAGACTCCAAGACTAAGAGAAGGAAAAATGTTAAGACAAAAAAAAAAAAAAAAAAACCACATGCAAAAAGTTTGTGAACCCCAACCCACAGACTGACTAAAAATAGAGCTCCAGAATGACCACTTCCTCTGCCAAGCTGGAGAGGCTGGGGAGTGGCTGATGGATGACACCGCTTGCAAAGGAAACACTAGTTTATGGAATAAATGTAAATATATTCATCCTAGGGAGTTCTGTTCAGATGCACACTGGCTTTTGGCTCTGGTATACAGCATTTCTGACATAGAAAGATTTAGAGCTCTGTGTGTAGCACAGTTACTGTTTCTTCTAGAACACGCAGAAATGTCTAATTTATCACATTTTTATTTGACCAGAGAATATGGTGAATAGACTCCAAACCATTTCCCTGATGAATGGTTACTGTGCATGACTTATCAATCATAGTTTTGCACCGACTAGTTGCCTTTCCTAAGCAAATGTTTATTGGGTGCCTACCTTGTGGTGTTTGATTTAACTTTACCACTCTGCAGTGCTGTGTGTAGCCTGTTGAGTCGGCAAGATCTAGGGAGGCAGAAGAGATGTGAGTTAAGAGTGGAGCCTGGGGCCAGCAGGGGAACACACACGCTGGCTCTGGGCTTCAGGCAACGTTGTTAGAGTTCAGCATCAGGTGAACATTCGTTTGTGTGTGGTGAGAATCTTCCTGCTGCATGGAGATGTCTTCTCACTTCTGGCTCATATGCCAGAAGGCAGAAAACTCTCCAGAGTGTCTTTTACAAGGATGTCACTCTACTGTGTGAAGGCTGTAACCTCTCAGGACCCAGTCACTTCCCCAAAGACTCCACTCCAAATATCATCATCCTGGAGATGAAGCCTCCACACAGGAATCTGGGGGTGCACAGGCATGCAGTCCTTGGTGAAGTGTACCCAAAGAGAAGGAAAGTCAGTAAGGTCTTGGGGAGTCTCCAAGGTTCTTGAGGTCCAGTACATGGAGACCAGCTGGGCAGGAAGAGGAGATGTTTTGTCAAGACCTAGATTTAAAAACAGAATCTGACTCTAAGTGAGGTGAGACTGCAAAGTGTGATGTGTTAGGTTCTCGTAGATACAATAACCAAAAGTAAGTGTCCCAGCCACCAACCTGGTGCCTCAGCACAGCATGACTTAGAGGCAGAGGCAGAATAAGGGGAGCACTTGTAGCAATGATCATTGCTAAGTGTTCTTCAGAGTAGACACAATTGCTTTTCACCCACGGTGTGTAGCCCAGAGACTGATACAGAATATGTGTTCAATAAAATTTATATCCTGTTAATGACAGTCTCTGGAATAGACGCTAGGGTTATGTGGGTAAGAAGACATGGTCTTCAGGACTTGAGTCTTATGGAGTGTATACATGTGTACACACACAGGCACAAACACATACACCGTAAATGTACACCAGTGTGGGTAAGGGCTAGCAGGGGTGCAGGGAAAGCACAAGGCAGAGCCCACAGGCCTGACTGCAGTATGTCAGAGGTGTAGTGGGTTGCAGAACAGGAGAAGCTGTCTGTAGGCTATTAGGGAAGCTGTTGACTGGTGGTCAACTCATGTCTCAGTTACTCTTCTCTCATTGCTGGGACAAATACCCGACACCTGAAATGAAGGAAGGAAGGTTTTCTTTAGCTCACAGTTACTGGAGGTCTCAGTCCTTACTCAGCTGGCTCCAAGGCAGACTGGTACAGGGCAGAGGCAGAGAGCAGCAGTTCATGGCATCAGCGAAGAGCAGAGGAGCCAAGGGAAGAGGGGCAGCAACAATGGCAATAGAGAGAGGAAGTCTGTCTTTCTTTCTCTTTTATGTTTCATTCGGGCTATCGCCTCAGGCTGGGTGTGGCACTTACACCCATAATCCCAGCAGCACTAAGACTCATAATCCTAGTGGCTCATGAATTAATCTCAAATTCTAGAAGTCCCTGCCTCATGACTGCATGAGGTTTTAGGAAAACAACTAGACACAAACTGTAACAACTTGTTACACCCAGCTGAATTGAACTCACCTGGTGCTAGGTGTGGGAGGCCTACCTGAGGGTTGTTGCCAGCAGCGTGAGAGGCACAACAGGAGAAGCTGTCTGTAGGCTGTTAGGGAAGCTGTTTGGAGAAGCTGTTGGAGCTGTTGGAAGCTACTAGTTCTTATGGACTATTGTGCTGGAGGAACTTGTCACACTGACTTTCCTGATGAACTTGGTTATTCTTGTCCCTGCAGGAGCTCGAGACCTTCCTTAAGAATGGCTATGGTTCATTTTAGGGGAGCTCTTGTTCTCATTTTGGGCATTGGCCCCTGGCCCTGGAAGCGAAGATGTTCACTGCTCAGCCTCATGGGGAAGCTTGTCACATTGGCCTTCCTGACGGGAAGTCAGCTTTCTCATCACTGCAGGAGCTCAGGACCTCCCCGTTGCTGAGGTACCTCTGGGGGACTTATAGTTCTTACCTTGAGCGCTGTTCCCTGGCTCCAGTGCGGATCCATCAGCCTTCTAGCATGGGTCCTACGTCTCACTGGCATAGACTTTCCAGCTTCCACTAAAGACCTTGGGCCTTTCTAACACAGATCCATGAAGCGGGCCTGCATGAGACTTTGTCTTGGGCTATAGGCCTCTAGTTGGACTTGTGGGAGGCATTGTGATGAGCTCCTAGGTCTTCAGTTGGACTCGTGCAGAATATTAAGATCAAGGCCCTCAGCTGGATTCTTTGGTCTTTAGTGTGGACAGATTTCCTGTGCTCCTTGTATATGATTCTTTGAGTGATTCATTATAAAATAATATTACAAAATGTGTCCTGTATTGCATTGTTTCCCTTGCCAAAAAAGAAAAAAAAAATACCCCAAAGTAGGACAATAGACAATGTTGGTGTTGTCCTATGACAAGGCACTTCCAGCAGAAGGAAGAGTGTGTGCAGACAGCAACAGGGCTGGGAGACCCCGGCAAACCTGAGGAATGCTGGGATTGAGCCAGATCCAAGCGCAGCTGTTATTTTGCTTGCTGTGACTACGGAGACTGATAGCGCCTGAAGATTCCCCAGGAGGCGATATCCCTGGAGGGTTCCCCTAAGCAGGTGATCAACTGGCTAGGGTTGAAAGCCTCTCACCGCACTGATGTTTCAAACACGGTCTGCTAAGATGTGAGTTTCTCCACAAACATCTTTGGAAGTAGAAAGGAGAACGCTCCTGGAGCCGGAGCAGCTGGATGCAGCCTGTGGCTCCATGGTTTGTGTGGCTCTGATTTTGGACTTCTCCTCTCCAGCCCTTGGACAGAGAGACAGACAACATACAACCCGAGTGTGAACGGCAGAGCGTGAGAGCCGCCCGAGACTTCCTCTTGCGGCTCACGTGGCTCTGAGCAGCCATTGGAAGAGGCACAGAAGGACGGAATCGTGTTTTTCCTGGAGAAAGCGCCTTGCTGATCCAGCTGTTGTGCACGCAGAATGGTCCCATGGCGCCTAAGGCAGGAATCGCAGAATGAACTAGAAAGGCCAGCGGAAGAAGCCGGAGGGATCTGTGTATTAATATTCATTAGACATCTGCTTTCTACCTGCCACTGCTGCGGGGCGGGCAGTCCATATGTGCCAGCACAGCAACTGTTAAGAAAACCGCAGTGCTTTTGAGAAGCAAGCAAATGGGGCCGGACTTGTGCAGAGGACCCTGGGAAAGGAGCACTTGACTCTGCTGGCCTCGGGCAGCGTGGAGCGGGCGACGTGCGGAGGTTAATCCCCGGCCGGAAGCCTCCTGCAGACGAGTAATCAGCGGAGAAGCCGAGGAGATGGTTTGCAATTCACTGCTAAGTTATATCTTAGTGGGAATTTAGCTCCCAGGTAGGATGCTAATCTGATAAAACACTAGCGATTCATCACTTTAAACAGTTTTCTGCGTATTATTGCTTTTTCCTACTTTAATTCCCCCCAGTCCCAATACACGCTGTTGTATAAAATTGTTTTCTGGTGTTCAATACCGTTTCACCATCACGTAGTACAGCCCGCTTTGAAGTGAGGCGAGCGGAATCCCTGCCTTCTGCCCAGAACCCCAAGAATCTGAAGCCAGGTCTTGGTTTTGGTTCGGAGACTGCAGTTGGTACAGCAGAAATCTCAATAGCTGTTGTGAGAAGAAGCTCAGAAAGGCCAGATGGAAACGCTCTGGGACTGTAACCGGGGCAGACGGGTTTGTGGAGAACTCTTCTTAAGTGGGGGCCCCGTCCTCTCCAAGCCTTGCCGTCTGCTGGTCATTCTGCAGTGAAGGAAGAAAAAGCAGGGGGAGAGCAGGAGGGGTACCCAGTGACACAGAACATGCCTTGGGTCACCCTGGGTTTTTTTTTTAAAAGATCAGAAAGGTTGACCTGGGTGCAGGAGGAACAATGCAACAAAGAGTCTTGGTTGATACCTAATATTCCATTATGCTTTTTCATAGAGACAGAACAGAATTTTAATTCTAAATTTCAAATTTCTATCTTGGAAATCTTTATTGTATGTGGTGTCTTGACCACTTGTTCTCAGAATTCAGACTGGTGTAGAGAGCAGTTATTTCATACTACTATATTCAGCTCCAGGTAAACACTGATTCAACTCATAAAGTGAGTACAAATATATTGTGTAAAAGTAAAGCATAATATTGACAGAATAATCATTAAGAAACTTAAACCCTTATTATATATTGCATTATATTACATATAATTTTTAGGAATTATTAAGAATGTGATTAAATTGATGCTCATTGTTTATTTTATTTTATTTTTTTTTGAGACAGAATCTCACTGCACAGTTCAGGCTGGCCTTGAACTCATTTTTGTAGCCCAGGTTGGTCTCAAACTCACACTGATCCTCTTGCCTCAAGCTCCCAAGTGCTGAGATTACAGGCATGTGCCACCACACCCTGCTCTTTATTTTATTCTATGTTCTTTTTTGAAACTAAAAGATGCATCTATAATATCAATAAGACTTATGTTGTAAGACTTTAGCTTTTCTTTGTAGGCCTTCTTAAGTCCTTCTAACTATGATAAAGACAAATGACCTCCTTCCACAGGCAATCTAATTAATAGCACCATGTCACTAATAAGGGAAATTCCCTAAGGTTTGCTACTCAGAAGGGAGAGATGAAGCACTGGAATGGCACCAGCCAGAGGCTCTAGGGAGGGGCACGCAGGAACCAGGCTGATCATCCCTGAAGCACATGGCCCACAAAGAGAGGCCAGATGAAGGAAAGTGGTTGTGGTCACTCAGAAATACTATGAGTTTGAAGTCTGGAGGGGGTATGAGTGGCTATTTCCAAACGTAACTTCTAAGATTAAAATGAGCTATCATTATGATATAGTTGAAACCATGGAGGACGAGGAGGAGGAGGTGGAGGAGGAAGAGGAGGAGGAAGAAGAGGAGGATTTTTTTTTTTTAAGGAAGGAAAGGTTCATTGAGCCCATGGTTACTGGAGGTTTCAGTCCGTACTCAGCTGGTTCCAAGGCAGACTGGCACACAGCAGAGAGCAACAGTCCAAGGCAGCGGAAAGAAGAGGAGGATTTATGTGCCGGCATTCTTTCACGAGGATAGGAACAGTTACATTTCTTTAAGACAAAAATTAATGATGCTGAGGCTGAAACAATTTCATCCAGGCAAGGAGATAACAATGTAGAGATGGTTTTAATCTTTTAATGACTAATTTTCTAATTCTAAAGTGAAAATAAAGGCAAATTACCGAGACTATAAGGCCAATCTGAATAAAGACAAACCAAGCCTTTTCTTTTCCAGCTTCTGTTTGAGAGGAAAGTGAAATCTCCTGGCTACTATCAAACGGATTCCTGCACTGAATGCTAAAACAAAGAGAAGGGAAGTGGAACTGGAGGAAGAGTTCCTGGGCTACCCGCAGGTTCTCTGGAGCCATGAATTTGCCTTGTGTGGTACTAATCCCATCTTGGAGGTCTTAGTGTGTCAGGCTTTCCCACGGAGGCTCCTAAGAGCTCCATCCCCACTTCCTGGGAATGAAATTCTTCTGGAGTAGGAAGCATTTGGTAACTAGAAAGCATCTATGGCCGTGTCCCTAGCTTCTCCTCTGATCTCTGCCTGGGATAACCAAGTACTGGCTTATTTAATTTTTTTGTTGTACTTAATAAGAAATAACAATGTAATAGTTTCAAAACATGTTAGTAGTACATTTCCAGTATTTGATACAATGCATATTGTTGTCCTCCTAATAGATATACAGAGCACAGGATGTAGATGTGATAATTTTTCTAATCATTATTGATACAAATTTTTTTTTCTCATTGAACTAAGAGAAAGTACTTATACACATAATTCAATGTTCCATCATTGCAGTGGGTTATTGGCAAAACTGTCAATGATAGAAACTGTTGATTTAAGCCTTTTACAGCCCGGTATACTAATCTAGCTTTACATTTTATGCCTCATGTTTAAACTTTTCTGCTGGGTGGTTAAGGGCAAGCTAAAGCAAGACCTGTATAACAAAACATGTAACTTTTGTATCTCCCAAGGTCAGCCAAATCCCCTCAGGATTTACTTTGAAACCATATACAGTGCTTTGTAGAACTGTTGTCAGTGTCAGCCATCTGGATGAGTCACAGCCATTGCTTGACAAGTTCTCTCTGTGAAAGCCTGAAAGGATGTTTTTTTCCTAGATGACTCTCCTTAGGCACACTGTATATCTTCAATCTCTTTCCTCTGTAGCCCCATAATTTCCTTGAACAGAAAATTTGGGACACCACTGAGTTATAGGATTTTATAGCACAGGTTCTCTTATGTCCTGAGTCCTCACTGACCTTGAAGGGCTAGGGCAAAAATATTGGTTATCATTGTAGCCCTTCTTTTTCTCTAATTTTTGGTCTGTAGCCTTGTATTCTTAACTATCCAGAAGAGAAGCTTAGTGATACTATTACTCTATAACATAGGTACTTGAGCTCAACATCACTGTCTTTCTGAGTATCAAACATCTTAGACTTAACATGGAATTGGTATTATCACATTCCTTAGAGATTTATTAGAATATCAATGACTGATAGATAATACCAATTCCAAGTTATCTCTTAATTCATTTACATTGCATGTAAGAAAATTTCTAACCACATTCTCAAAGTCCACTGTGACACTGGAACCTACATACAGACTGCTGAGTCACAGCCATGTCACAGGATGAATGTCTGTATCTTCAGGTCTGACAGGAAAGGCAGAGAGGCACTTTAGAGAAGAAGGTGACAGAAATGACAGTCAGGTGAGGAGGCAAAAAGCAACTTGATGTGGGGTTTGAGAGATAGAGTGAGAGCGTCTTGAGAGAAGAAAGGAGGTCTCAGAGGCCCCTGCTGTGGTGGAGCACAAAGCTGTAGTTGAGGCCAGGGATAGTTGCTGGTGTCCTGAGTGGAGCCACCCTGGGTCCGGCTGTGTTGCTGCCAAGCGGGACCGTGGATGGGTGTGTTCTCCTGAGGTGCGCTTTTGTTCTTCATTTCATGATCTGCTTTGGGGTGCGGGGGAATTTTTCAGCTCTCACTGTAACTCATGATTAGTTATTAGGCAAGACACAGCTGTGGGATGCTGGAATGGCCATAGGGAAGTGGATGACCTCTACAACACATGACAGTGTCATGTCCAACATATGATTTGAACGGGGGAGCCCAGAAAAACCTCTGGCCCACCTAGTTTTCCTCTGAGACATCTTTGTGAGTTCATCTTCGATGCCCTGCTGGAGAGCCAGGTGGAGCATCTAACTGAGAGGCAGCTTGGAAATGGCAGAAAAAGCTTTGATTTGTCGAAGAAGGGAAGCATGTCCCTTCCCTTTGACAGAAGTGTCAGAAAGTAAATGAAATTTTCACGGGAAAAAAAGAAAGCCAAAGAAGGTGTGAGATTAAAGGTAATTATAATAAAAGACTAAATATATATCCATAGCAATGCTTACCGGTGTGCAGGCTGTGGCTCGGTTTTGTGGCTTTTTGGTGATGTTGAGGATAGGCTGCTGATTTTTGTTTAAATTCATTTCTTTGAAAGTTATGACTATGTATGTTGAGAGTTTATTTTGACCTTATCTTTTATTCAGGCCATACATTTTTAATGTCTAAGCATATCAAACAGAGGAAAAAACTAAAGAAGAATACCCTCTTAATCTTATTTTTAAACTTAACAGAATTATCTTATTATAGTGAAACCAGCACAGGGTTATGATGAGAGTTTAAGTGTGAGATTTTAATAATTTCATATTCACAGTAGATGGGATTCAGATAGCATCAATAATAAAAAACGCATTGCATAAATTACATTTCAGTCCACAGGATACATAAACAAGCATGCTGTGTTAAACAATTCAGGCCAGGGTGACAAAATACCACAGACTGAGTGGTTTTGAAACAACAAACTTTTATTCCTATACTTACAGAGGCCGGAAGTCCAAGATCAAGGCCCTGTCACATTTGGTGTCCAGCGCGGGTCGCTTCCTTCGATCTCCGACTTCCTCTGTGGCATCAGGGGTGAGGCAACTCTCCATGGCTCCTTCCAGAGGGGCTGCATCCCCGGCCTAATCACCTCCCCACTTCTCATGATAGCACCTTGTGATTGGGTCTCAACACCTGAAATTTGGGGAATGCCACATTCAGTCCATAGCACACACTTTGCTCTTCAATGGTTTAGGCAAATAAAAATGAGTTGAAAAAACTCATTGTTGCTGTGAAAATAAGTTTCTGGAGCTGCTGAGTTTCTGCTACCTCCATTGAGCTGGAAGAGGCTTGGGGCCTCCCCGAACAAAGGATAGAAGTCAGTGGCGAAACCAAGCCTAAAGTTCCTAAATTCCTGGAAGCAACATACTGATTCATGTCACCTCCTCATCTTAAAATACACCCCACACAGTTTTTTTCTTTTCCTTTTTAATTTCTTAAAACCTTTTGAAAACCAATTTTTGCACGTTTGTATTTGGTAATGTGAACAACTCATTTGAAGATAACGTTATTCAATACAACCATTGTCGAATTCCTATTATTTTTAATGAGTGTGTGGTTTTTTTTGCTTTAGTATTCTGTGTTCTCTTTACAAAGTAATAATAAAAAGTCTCACACATAGACTGGTGTTCCTGGGATAGGGGGATGTTGCTGAAGCACAAAAAACCCTGTTGATTGTAATTCAGAGCTTAAAGCATCGCCCATGTCACCTCTGAGAAAAGCTCATCTTAGTCACAAATGGAAAGTGGTTTTTGCCTCAGGAAGTTTTTGTTTCCCTACTTCCTTTTTTTTTTTTTAATTTTTATTCATTTTGATGAGAAAAAAAGATAAAATAACAATGAAACAGTTTCAAAACAAGTTAGTAGGATGGTTACAATAATTAATACAATGCATACTGTTGTCTTCATAGTAGTTATTCAGAGGGCAAGATACAGACCTGATATCTTGTCTAAACAATTTTAGTACAAACTTTTATTCTCAATGAAAGTAAGAGAGTGTAGTGTATAGCTAACCAAACTCTCTTGTTTTTTTTTAACATTTCCAGTATTTGATAAAATGCTTTTTGTTGTCCTCCTAGTAGTTATACAGAGCACAGAGTGTAGACATAATAATTTTTCTAATCATTATTGGTACAAAAAATTTCTTCTCATTGAACTAAGAGAAAGTAGTTATATACATAATCCAATGTTCCATAATCGCAGTGGGTTTTTGGCAAAACTGGTGATGATGGAAGCTGTTGATTTAAGCCTTTTACAGCAGAGCCCACCAGAACAGCTACAGGAGATGCTACCATGGAAGAAAATGGGAATCATGTTTGCCTACTTTCAAAACAATAGGATATGACAACAGGTAAATAACCCTACTCTCTCTTCTCTCTCTCTCTCTCTCTCTCTCTCTCTCTCTCTCTCTCTCTCTCCCTCTCTTCTCTTTCTCTCTTCTCACTCTCTTTCACACACACACACACACACACACACACGCACACGCACACGCACACACTCAGAAAGAGTCACAGACAGAGACACAGAGACAGAAAAACAGAGAGACAGAAAGAGAACTGCATTCAAAATATTGCTATTTATTTAGAAATTGGGCAAAAATGGGGGGAAAGTACCCAAGATCAGCAGCCCATTTAAGAACTGCCTTGGACTTATTCTCTCAGGGCTTCTTAATCTTCATTTCATTTTGACTTTAAGAAACTTAGGGATTTTAAAGTGATGCACAGGTGCATGTCACACTCAGTCTCTATCCTTTCAGTTCAAGCCCTGTGAGTTAAACTTCTGGCTCCACTGCATGGGCTGCCAATCCTGAGCTGGCTCCTTTCTCTTAGGCTCCCTTTCACAGAGCCCATTGGACATTGAGGAAAGAATGCTTCACAGAGAAAGCACTGGGAGTGTGGTTCTTGGTGAAGAGATTTTACACTAAGGCCTGAAGAAGGAGAGGATTGACCCAAGGTGATGCTGGGGCTGAGTGGAAGCCTTAGGGGAATATGGGAGATACACGGTCCATGAGTGACACCAGTACAGAGAAGTGGCCTTGGAATGGGCTCCCTGGGCCTGAAGGGCTGAGTCTGACTGCTGGTCCAGTTAAGGAAAGAAGCTTTTTTACTGGAATCCAGGTTCAAGAAGGGAACAAAACTTTCATAACAGAACCAACTCAAATTTCTCCTTGAAGGAGAAACATAAATATGGAAAAGTCAATAAAGTTTGGAGAGCAACATCAATCTTTACTGAGCCAAAAGCTTTCTTTTAAGTTTACTTGTTGGGGGATTTTTGTTGTTCTTGTTGTTGGTCTATTTTATAGTTTCATGGACAAAGCTTTAAAATGCAGTCCAGATGTTTTTTTTTTTCCCCCCCCAACCCTGAGGGTCTAAAGCTGACCTTTTCCTCTACCCATGAGCAGGGAGAACAATGGCACTGATTAATTACAGACCCTAGAAGGCTTCACAATTAATTGCATGAAGTGCTGTAGGACATGCTGACTGTTCAAGAAAGGGGTAATAACTGGCAAGTATTAGAGAGGCAGAGACCTCAGAAAAAGATAGGAAGGCAAGGGAGTGGGAAAAGTGGAAAGAACGATGTTTAAGGGTATGCATGAGCAGCGCTCAAGAGGCCCAGTGGGGAGTATTTTCTCTTGGATCAGGCAGTGGGGGTGAGGTGCCTGATATAGAAGAATAAGTCAGGACCCTTAATATTGCATCCTGTCCAGGGTCAGCTGCCTTTGGATTTATTACCAATGGTCCTGTGCAGAGGATGACTTTAGCTATGAGAGGGTTCTGTGTGCATTTGTCTCTGCAATGAAAACCAAGGTGATGAAGAGAAGGAAATTTCCACTGGCACGTTCCAAAGACACCTTTATTATGAGCTGTTCTATGGCAAAGGATTCACCATCAGATTATACCAAGGTTAGCAAGAACACAGTTTCATCCACATGCCCTGAGACAAAGGCAGAGAGCTTACCGTTCACTCTGTGCCTTCTGTAAGGAGCTCTGACTGCCGCACAGTGGGCCAGATGCTGTGGACTAAGCTAATGGTTGCGGAGATGGGAAAAAATGAATGTTGTGTGCTTAGGCATCAAATAAGCAGGATTTGGTGGCTGCTTGTAAGTGTGTAGGGGGGCGAACAGCTGCAGTGTGAGCTTTGCGGCAGCCTGTGGGTGGTGCCAGAGTTCTCAGAGTGACCGTTGGGTTGATGGGGAATGTTGCTGCATAAAATGAGAACTCCTATGGAGGAGGAGTTTCTGGGAAGTCAGGGCCAGCTTCAAAAATGTGGAGCAGGGTGCTCATGAAAGTGTGGGGGGAGTGGATGAGCTGGAAATCAATCACACATGCAGGACTAAAGCAAGGACAGCCTGAGAACACGCAGTGCCTGAGTCCAGATAGACGAACAAGTTGTTAGGCAGGTCTTTTCTCCCATTAGGAGAGGGGTTTCATCTGTTATCAGCTGCTTGCTGATTGTTGAAAGAAACACACTGCAGATCAGTGGGTGGTTCTTTTTCTCCATTCAGGAGACAGTCCTCCACCTGACCTCAGCTTTCTGCATTCTGACTTTGTCTCCATTTCCTCATCCTCCACTGTTCTGCCCCTGGGAATTTAAAGAACTGGATGCAGCAAGGGAAGGCATGAAATTTAGAGAAGGCATTTCAACATAAGGATGACAACTCGTTAGAGAAGTCTGAAGTTGATATGAAGCAAAGCTGTTGTCATGTAAGTTGATGCGTAAGGACACCATAAGTGGTGAAAAGAGGCTTAGCAACGATACTGTGGGGGCAACACAACCTTTGAAGATTGAATAAAGCAGAACAAGTCAGTAAGCCGGAGTGTGTGGACGTGACTGTCAGGTATGAGCTGGCTGTGAGAAGCCAGGCTGCATCTCCTCTGAGGCTTGTTCTCTTCATTTGTTCTTGGAGGTTGGGAAGCTTTTGAGCCCGCTTGAACGATGGTGAGGCAAGGTCATGAGAGACAGGGGCCAAGAGAGATTGGAAGGCAAAGAGCAGTGCTTCTGAGAAGAGCAAGGAGAGTGGTGAAAGGAGAAGCATGGGGCCCAGCCTCTCTCAGAAAGGTGAGTGGGCCCCGCATGGACACCACAGAGGAGAAAGTGATGTGGGTGGTGATGCTTCTCGGCCACATTTGAAGAAGGTCATGCACTAAGACCGCAGGTTGTGGATAGAAATTTACAGGTTAAGAAAGAACAAAAGCAAGAACTGGTGTTTTTGGAGAACAGAAGATAATAATGTGTCCAACACTGTGAGAGTGGTATCCAGTATTGGGGTCCAGTAACCATCAGCTCACTGGGATGCTCATCTGTTCAGCTAGGTTCACTTTTTTTTTTATGGCTGGCTTAGCCTGCCCTGGGGGTGGGGCTGGCTCAGCAGGTGGTGCCTGGGATAGAACTGCAGTCCCTGTGGAGGCCTAAGCTTTCCTAAGCAGGCACTTTAGACCACTGAATTATCTCACTGGCCCCTAGGTTCACTTTCTACAGGAGTTCTCATGTTTTCTAATACTACTGCAGAGAGGAAATAGTGGCTCTATCAGGAGATAGGATTTCCGGCAGGTGTGGTGGCATATGCTTGTAACTGTAGCCCTTGGGAGGCTGAGGCAGGAGAATCACAAGTTTGAGGCCAGTGTGAACTATATAACGAGTATATATGTAGTTCAATGTGAGCGACATAGCAAGAGCTTGTCTAAAAATGGGCTTCTCTGGATGGCAAAAGAGGTTGCTGAGCAGCAGAAGCTTAATGCTACCCCTTTTATGGGCCTGTATGTAAGTGTCTTGGGCACTTTGTTCTAGACCCCTCCAATTGCTGTTCTTTCAGGCCAGGTTTATATGGGGTGGGGGTCCTGGTACATGGCTATTGGTCCACTCCATGCAAAGTCCTAGGCATTCTGCTTGGACTGGTGACTCTGGTGCTTCTTTTTATTTCAGGGTTCATATTTTTCTCCAAAGACACTGGCAATTGCTTTCGTGCTAACCTCCCAAAGCACTGGCTGACATTATCACAGTGCCATCGAGTTGGGCATTGTTCTTTCCTAAAAACAGTCACTTTCCTTGTTCCTCTTGCTAAGATACAGCCACTTGCCAGAGATACGTGTCTCAGTTACTCTTCTCATTGTGAGACAAAATACTTGGCACCCAACATGAGGGAAGGAAAGGTTTATGTAGCTCACAGGCACTGGAGGTTTCAGTCAATGCTTGGCTGGCTCCAAGGCAGAGGGGCACAGGGCAGAGGGCAGCCTTTCACGGCAGTGGCAAAGAGCAGAGAGTAAAAGGGAGGAACAGCAGCAACAATGGCTACAGAGAGGAATGCTGTCTGCCTTAAGGCTATCTGCCCCAGGCTCAGTGTGGTACTCACACCCATAATCCCAGCAGCACTCACACCCATAATCCCAGTGGAGCATGAGTGAATCACAAACTCTAGAAGTCCACCCCAGGACTGCATGAGGCTTTGGGGGACAACTAGACACAAACCACAACAACATGCAAATTCTCGGAACAGCATCCTAGAAGTGCGCCCTGCCAGAGTCAAAGTGAAGGAGGTGCCTTGCTGTCTGTGGTAGGGACCAACTGTTCCTTCCACAAAGCCTCTCAGACAACTTTTCTTTTTCCTTTCTGTTCTTCCTTGGAGGGCCCATGGGACTTTGGGAGCCTGCTACTAGTTCTTGAGGAGTCCTAGGCTGATCTGTCTCACAGTCTTCTAGCCTTTTGTTATGACTTGATGCTTCCCTGCTGACACCTACATCGGTGCCTTCTATACAGCAACAGACCTTCAGATCTCATGGGCATAAGGAGAGCAGAGAAGGCTGGCAGAGAACTAAGTGCAGAAGGAGAGGAATGGCCAAAGACTAAGTAGTCAAAGCATGGCCCTATGAGGAAAATCAAAGAGGCAATCAGAAGAGGTGGCTATTTCAGGTCCAGTGCCAGAGGGGTGGAGTGTCTCCTGCTGAAAGGACCTGGATTTGACCTTGGGATCCAGTGGCTGAGTGAGGCTACTGAAGGAAGCATTGTTGTTGTAGGAGAAGGCAAGTGTGTTGGGTGGCTCTTCTAAGATGGTGATGGAGGAAAGGGAACTGCAGCAGACCCTCAGAAGGGAAGAGGAGTGACAGGGAGGTTGGTGGATGGCGCAACAGGAGAAGGGAAGAGTGCCTAAGACAGACAGATGACTTTCATCTCAAAGCAACCAGGAACTGGACAAGAGGAGCTGGGTAAGCAAATAGTGGAAGTAGGCACTGCAGGTAAGGACCACTTCCGTCTCCCTGGCCTGAGAGATCTCTGCATCTGGAGGTGATCATCAGTTTGAGGTAGCCATGTTGGAAGCTAGAGCCTCAGCGGACAGCCTTGCTTCACTTAAAAGCCAGATGTGAGAGGAAAACTAGGGGGGAGAGTTTAGGGCCAGAAGGAAGCTGTCTCCTCAGCTTGCTGGGTGATAGAGGATGGAGGGGTGAGAGAAGGATCAGCAGGGCAGGCAGGAAAGACACAGAGTCCCACAAGGTACACTGTGGCCAACCTCATAGGGGCTCAGCTTCCTCAGGACCAGGTGAACTAGCTGCTCCCCTGGATCATGTAGGAGCCAACTCCTGCCTCAGTGGATTTCACAGATGCTTCAGTTGTCAACATGAGAACAATTTACAGGGCTCCGTGCGATCACCCTCCTACCTTCTTTCAACTCCAGCCTTGCCAGCCACCCTCTACCCCTTAAACTCATCAGGTGCTGTCTGTCTCAGGGCTTTGCATACACTGTCTGGCTGGAATCCACACTCCTCATTGATTAGCCACTATTTAACTTTTCTAAAATCTTAGTTTCAATTTCTTTTACTCCAAGTTCACCCACCTGACCTCCTCGACGGCGTCAATTCCTCTGTTTCTATGGAATCATCCAGTAGTTCTCAGGCCCCTATCGCTGTCACAGCTGCCTGTTGTTCATGGCATGGATTAGCAGCTCCTTCCTTCCCAAGACTGACTTCCACACAGGCAGACATCGTGCGCATCTTTTGGGCAAACTGTGTTCCCTAACACACAGCTCAGTGTCTGGCATTCAGTTTGGTTCTGGTGAATACATGCCTAAGGGTGAACAGAGGGGTGCTCCCTGGCCTTGAGGGCTGGCACCTGGCAGGCTGAGGCCCTGGACAGGCCCAGCTGTGTAAGTGGCATCCTCTCAGGCTCCCAGTGCTAGGAGTGAGCCCCCAGCAGGGATGGGGGCTGGGTATCACCAACTCCAGTGTCTCTCGGGCTATATTTTTTATAAAACAGTCTGTCTGAGACTATTTTAGTAGTTGACTTTTGTGGTTTGGCTGTGGTTCAGTAATTTGTCCTGAAAGACAGGCTCCCTGGACTGCTTCCCTGCGAAGAAGCCATCCCGTCCCTCTTGGATAAGAGCACATTGTCCATGCACAAGGGGCCTCAGAGCTCTGCTTCTTGGGGGAAAGCCCGGGAGATTGGACAGCTGCAGACTCGGCCTCCAGGAGAGTCAAAGGTCAAAAGGTCAAGGGTCCCTTGCAGAAGGATCCCCCAGCCAATGAAATCTAGTCGAAGAATCCCCCCTTACCCCCACCCTCTTCTTAGGCCTTAAACCCAGCTTCCTGTTCTAGGATGTTGGTAGGCACTGCTTTTTCAGAAGTTTTTCTGTGAGTATGAGTCATGGCATAAACAGGCATGGGCTTTGCTGGGGACCTAAAGGAGGGCCTTCGTAACTTTGCACCTTCAGACTTTGTGCTATTTTCTCTCTGTGCTCTTCTGTCTCCAAAGGACGGATTTTGTCTTGGAGCAACAGAAAAATGTGAGTGCTTCGTTCCTACATGCAGAATGTAAGTTTGCTTTGAGCAGGACCTGTGTCACTTCCATGCCTCCACATTACCTTTGCGCACACAGATGACACCAACCAATGCCACGCACATTCCTTCCTCAGCTCTTTAGTCCAAATGACCAGATTCAAAGGTGGCACAAAACAATTGTGAAGAATGAATTTACTCACTGGAAAAAAAGGAGCCACTGCTGGTGTGAATGATTCCCTGGCCAGCAGGCCCTGGATGGAGCGGAGAGCAGCGCTGAAGAGCAGACATGGCACAAGTACAGACAGATGTCGCCTCCAGGAATAGCTGCTTCCTCTGTCAGAGCTGGGATTCTGGCGGGAACAGCTTCTGTTGTCTCCAGGAAGCCATTGTCACAGATTCTGACATGAATACAGCCTTCCAGTTGGCAAGCTGAGGCATCCTCTGTGCAGAGGCTGTGGATCAGATTGATTGATTACGAATGATGAGGGAGAAGAGGTAAAAATACACAGATCTACCTTTAAGCAGGACTCTCCATCTACTTAAAGAGACGCTACATTCATTGTCTCTCTTTCAATGGTAATTCGCGAACCCAAGTAGTGGTGTTAGGGTCCAGCAGGGCCTCTTCCCAGACACTTCAGAGTTACTCCTATTGTTCATTTGAGGATAAAATTAGCAACTGTTCTCATTTATTCTGAGACCAGCCAGTATTAATGAAACAAAAGAGCAATGATGAAAAAAAAAAAAAGGAGGAAATCTTGGACAGCTGCTTTACATTTCAGACCTCAGTTTTCTTATCTATAAAGTACAGCAGTAATAGTATTACATGTTACTTATAATCTGTTAGGTTTTATAGCCATAAATGAATTCAAGGTTTTCAAAAATGTCTGACTGATCACTGCTCCCATGTTCACTATTGTGTGATAATTCAATTCAATAGCTTAGTGGCCTAAAAACCACCAATGTATTCTCTCCCATAGTTTTATCCGTCAGGAGCTCCAATGAGATGTAGTGGCACACATTTCCCAAACCACGTAGTCTCGAAGCTCACTCAGCCATATTTTAGTTACAGATGGGCTGGCTGGGAAGCAACAAAGTAGAGATCCCACGTCTCATGCCTTGGGGAGGCTGCCTGGAAGCTGTGGGCCATTGAGTGGTCATTGGAGGGAGGACTGAATGGTGGCTTTCAGGTGTGGGCATCAAAGGGTAACTGGACTTCTTATGTGAACATTCAGAGCTTGCAGAGTACCCGGGATACCCAGGTAAGAGAGGCAAGGCTTCTTTTAAACAGGTCCCAAAATGTCACTTGTATTGTGTTGCTCTGTTTACGAAGCCAAGCTAAGGTTCCAGGCAAGAGGAGAAATGGCCTCAGCCTCTTGGTGGAGGAATTTTGTGACCACAGAGAGGCCAACTACCATAGCCATGGCGTGAGACCTGACAAATAAAAATGCTAGACCCCTCTACAATCTGCTTTCTGATTCTGCTCCTTTCAGTTGCGTCATGAGGAAATGAAGTAAAATAACAAATACCATGGGTAATTTTTGAGCATGGCTGGCAGCTAATATGAAAATACTTTAATAAGCTTCAGATTGAATAAGAATGATATGGGAAGATCAAGCAAATGCCCGAGACACGGGTGACCTCAGCTCTTTCAGGTGTTGCACGGTTCCACTCACAGCCCTTCACTCCATGTCGAAGCCCCTGGTGAAAGGCATTTCTCTGCCTTGGACACTGCTGCTCCACCTCTCATGGGATTCATCAGACATCAGAATGTGTGCCTTTTTCCTATCACAAGATTCCAAGAAACTTAGGGTTTTGTTCCTCTATGCTTCTCCCAGCCCACATGAAGAGGTTTCCAGTCACTCTTTGTTGAATGCACTTAATTTCCCTCTAATGGGGTTTTAGCAGAAGCTGAAAGTAGCATAAAGAAGAGCTTTCTTCCAGCTCCTTGCAGTAGAAGGCAGTTTCATTATCTGTGATGGCTAATGTTCAACAGCTCATCAGTGTTCTTTAATAGGCAACAAACTTGAGAACATCCTTTGGGGGGTTGGTTTCTGGACTGTGTCTTGGTGGTGGCAGATGAAAGAAACTGCACTGTATTGTGAAAGTTTTCACAAGGAATGAGCCTTTACCTGGGATCTCTCTGTCTCACCACACAAACCACTGTTGGGCCCAGGCTTTCCCTTGGAAGAAGGGATTTTGGGCAGTGTGTCTACTTGGCGCAACACAGAGGCATAAGAGCAGTGAGTGGTTGAAGATTAATTGTTACTCTTATGAAAAACATTAATTAGTATAAAAATAGAGCAAAGCTGGTTAAAGGAGGCCTCCTTCTTTATATCCTATTGGGAAATTGATTTCAAGATCATAAAAAATACAAATTTCACATCCTAAAATGATGAAGACTCCTTCCTACTATTAGCAAAAGTGTAAATAGCATTTGAGTGCCTACTTTTCTGATTCTACCTATAATCTTTTATTCCTCCTTCAGTTTAAGAGGTTTTTTTTAAAAAAGCTATCAGATCCCTCTTATGCAAAATGTTCTTATTATATAATAACTGGTGGGTTTTATTACTTTCTATTCACTCTCTCAGTTCAAGCCAGGGCTGAATTCCTCACTTGCTGTGTGTCTTTGGGCAAGTTATCTTGTATCTCTTCTCCTTAATTTATACATAAATATGCCTTGGAGATTTACTGTGCTACCATAATGTTAAAAATAATGCCTGATACATAGTAGGTGATAAATGCCTATAGCTTGAAATTCATGTTTTCTTACTTAATTCTCAAAGCAAGTCAAATATCTGTAAGGAAACAGAACCCCATTAGCAAGGGTCTGCCTGTAGTCAAACTACATGGAACTGACTCTTTACTAATGGTACACAGATTGGAATAAAAAAATATGGTGAATGTTTAATTATTAAAATTTTATTACACTATTGGACACATTACCCTTAAACCCCCTCAAAATACTTCCCCATTGCTCTAAGCACACCAATCCCATTATTCTTGTCATTTTTCCGGAGCAGAGCTGGAAGTTTTCTTTCCTGAATGACTTTAGTCATGCGGTCACAACAGCCTAAACACCTGGAATTGGTTCAAAATGTTTGTCTTTTGTGTTCACTATGACTTTGAGGAAGAGGCAAAAGTTACATGTAGCTATATCCATTGAACAAAGTGACCGAAGTGCCCAGTAATATTTTTATGGGCCCAGCTTTCCTTTGGATGGCATTTGACAGCAGTATTCACTGTATTTTTTTTTTTTTAATCACATCTGGTAAAACCTCATGAAAGAGGTCTTCCAGAACTACTTTAGAAAGTGGTAAGAATGGTGAGATAAGCAAGTTCAAAGCAAGGGAGATTAACAGGGTGCTTTTTGTTTTTTTTTTTTTTTCATTTGTTTGCTCTTTTCCGGATCACGGTTCCTTTGTAGTATAACTTCACGTTGGGATTGTGATAGCCCCTTGCTTGGCTTTGTTGCCCAGAATTGCTTCTACTGTTGTAGATCCCTTCTAGTTCCATATGAATTTTGGGATTATTTTTTAGTTCTGTGAGTTATTGGTATTTTGATTGAGACTGCATTAAATCTGTATGGAAGTGTGACCATTTTCATTTAGGTTCTGCTTATCCAAGAACAGTGATAGCTTCTATGTTATCATATCCTCTTTGATCTCTTTTTCAGAGCAGGGTAGTACCCAACATATAGATCTTCTACTCTTTTATTAGAATGGTTCCTAAGTGCTTCATTTTTTATGCTGATGGGAGATGTATTATTTTTCTAATTTTTCTCTTAGGAAGTTCATTATACATGTACAGGAATGCTATTGATATTCTACTTATTTATTTTGTATTTTTTAAGGAAGGGCCTACAGGGTGTTCAGGGTCTTACTACTAGATTGGACTCATAGTGAGTTCAAGAGCTGGGATTACAGGTGCGCGCCACCACGCCCAGTCTCAATTGCCATCTCAGCACGCCATAGGGGCAAGGCCAGCACAATAGGCCCAGGGATTGAATCTCCAGCCCCTGAGCCTGCTTTGCCATTGATTTCCTAGTGTTGACTTTGTATCCTATTACACTACTGAATTTGGTTATTAATTCTAGGAGTCTTTGGTAGAGGTTCTCGAGTCTTCTATGTAGACTATTAGGTCATCATAAAATAATGATTAACTTAATCTCTCCCTTTCCTATCCATATTCCTTTCATTTATTTTTCATGTCTAATTGCTCTGA
>PVKN010000974.1:46388-59947 GCA_004027915.1 Capromys pilorides | reverse complement strand
TTATTTATTTGTTTGCTTGTTGTGTTTGTTTGTTTCTTTATTTATTCATTTTGTGGCTGGCTCAGCCTGCCCTGGTGGTGGCGCTGGCGCAGCATGTGGTGCCGGGGATCGAACTGCAGTCCCCGCAGTTGCCTGAGCCCTCCTAAGCAGGCGCTTTAGACCACTGAACCATCTCGCCGACCCCTATTTTTGTCTTTTTGTGATGAGGTTTTGCTGTGTAGTTCAGGCTGACCTTAAGCTTACTTTGTATCCCAGGTTGGTCTTGAATTCCCAATGATCCTCCTGTCTCAGCTCCCAAGTTCTGGGAGTATAGGCTGTGTGGCCATGCCCAGCTCCTAATGAAACTTCTAAAGTTCTCAAGTTGACACAATGTATGAACACTAGAGATGGCAAAGAGCAAAAAAAGCAAGGGCAAAAGGGAGGAACAGCGTCAACAATGGCGACAGTGAGCAAATCCGTCTCCCTGATGTTGCGTTCAGGCTCTCTGTCCCAGGACAGGTGCAGCACTCGCACCCGTAATCCCAGCACCGGATCGTGCATTAATCACAAAGCCTGGAAGTCCTCTGCATGACTACATGAGACTTTGGGGGGACAACTAGACACAAACCCTAACATGTACTCAGGGCAGCATGCCTCTTTCCATATCTAGTCTTAGCAACTGAATCATCTGGCTATTCTACTTCATATCCCTCATAATACATCAGAAAGCTAGTGAGTACACTTTTCCTAAGCTCCGTGAGGACTGGCATTGGGGGACCAGGAGCCTCCAATCTACAGCCAGAGGGTCAGACACACAGGTGTCAACTGAGACTTCCAACTGTTCTCTAAAGCGGAGGCAGTCTTGGGGAACTGAGTCCCTGACTGCTGGGTTCTGTGCTAAGTTCAGATTGGTACATGGAGGGTGAAAGCTCTGCACATCAGGTGCTGGTACGAGTTAAGAAATTAACTTGGGGGGCTGAGGGTGGGGCTCAGTAGTAGAACAGTTGCCTGGCTTACGGGAGACCCTAGGTTCCATCCCCAGAGTGGGGAAATGGTTTTTTTTTTCTAATTGAGAAGGGACTGAGTATCTGTGAGCCATTTACTACATGCAGGACCTGTCTCTCATCAGCCTGTCTTAGGTGTGTGTACTCATTCTCTGTCTCTGTCTCTGTCTCTCTGTCTGTCTGTCTGTCTGTCTGTTTGTCTGTCTTTCTAATTATGGCTGGCTCAGCCTGCCCTGGGGGTGGCGCTGGCGCAGCATGTGGTGCCGGGGATCGAACTGCAGTCCCCACAGTTGCCTGAGCCCTCCTAAGCAGGCGCTCCAGACCACTGAACCATCTCGCCGGCCCCAGCTATATCAGTTTGATAGCAGTAAAACTACTACCCACATCAAGGTTCTGACCACTGGTCTTACATTTGAATACCATGAAGAGGTCTTTAAATTGCAAAGATAAAGAAAAACTTTCACAAATAGCCAGGCAGAAAAAGCAGGTTAATGATGGGGACAAAAGTTTAGATGACCTCAGATTTTCCTCCTGCAGTCTAAAGGCTGGAAGAGAATGAAACAGTGCCTATCTGGTTTTAAGAGAAAATAATTTAAGACCAAGAGTTATCGACCCTGATAAGTTACTATTTCATATGAAGGCAAATGCAAGACATTCTCAGATATCCAGGGGTTAAGAAAACTTACCAACCAAGCATCTTCTCTGAAAAACTTGCTGAATTATTTACCATGATCAACACAAAACATGAATTAAAAATAGCTAGAGTATGGAGACAACCGTATGGAAGATCTGACAGTACGCATCAGAAGTAGTGAAGAAGGATGAAGTCTGTAACAGTTCTCTTTTCTTTTCCTTTCCTTTCCCTCTCTCTCTCTCTCTCTCTCTTTCTTTCTTTCTTGTTTTTATTTAGTTCTGTTACTGGAGGTTTCATAGTTTATTAACATATTTCATGGCCGGCTCAGCCTGCCCTGTGGGTGGGGCTGGTGCAGCATGTGGTGCTGCGCATTGAATGCGGTCCACTCTATTGACTGGTTTATTTCACTGTGGGGGATCAAACCCAGGAACTCATGCTTTGTAGGCAAACTCACTACCACCAAGCTAAAAATCCTCAGCCTACTTCTTTTTTTTTTGTCTTTTTGAGACAAGGTTTTGCTATGCAGTTCAGGCTGGCTTTGAGCTCACTTTTGTAGTCCAGGCTGGTCTTGAACTCACATTGATCCTTCTGCCTCAGCCTCCTAAGTGCTGGGATTACAGGCATGCACCACCACGCCTGGCATCTACTTCTAATAGAAATGCATGAAAAAGTACAGGCAATGATTCTGTTGTGCTAAACGCTTTCCATGGGGGTCTCAAGGTTTTCACAATCATGCGTTGAGGTGGGCACTGAAGGGGTCTAGGACACACTACCCAGAGACCAAAACGTGCGGCCTCATCTCTGGCATACTGTCCTTTTCTGAAGGAAATTTCCATCTCTTTATAGAAGGGACACTTCGCATAATAAAGTGACCTGTACCAAGAAGAGAGCTACTCTGAGACAACTTTTATGATCTAAGACTATTACTTGCATGAGACCCCATTTAGCCCGACACATTTTCTCCCATTACCCTCCTAGCACTGTCCCAAGTCCTCTTCCTGTTGCCCACTGCTCCATACAACTCCATCACCTTGGTCTTCCTTTGCGAGCCTATCTGTGGCAGTTCTCAGGGTACCTGTGTAACGGAGGTGGGCTTCTCCTGTTAATCTGATTTGTAGCTAAAGAATCTAGCAAAAATAAGGAAGCCATCATTTTCCTCCCCTAAATCTGTTATGAGACTCTGAGACTCAGAAAAGGCAAACAGCTCTTCAGGGGTATGTGCCAAGGAGGGCTGGGGCTGAGCCCATCTCTCGAGCACCCCATCAGCGCCCCTTTCACACCCAAGGACCCCAGTATGAAATGGGGTAAGAGACGCGTTCACCCTTTATTCTCCTTTAGAGCTGTCTGGGGTCACTACTGGAGGGCAGGAGCCCGGCATGGCCTACAGCCTCCCATAGCTGGTGCTAGGCAACTGCACTACGCAATCCCAAAGTTTTTATTTCAACAGCAATCCGGGATGTCTACAAGGTAAAGCAGCAAAACCACAGGAAGACATGTTCCTGAAAGCCAGACTGGAGGAGGTGAGTGGGAATTCACAGTGAACCAGGAAGCAGGTGTTAATAGAAACTTCACCACTGTGTGTGAGTGAATAATTTTTCTAAAGTAGGAGACTTTCCAAGAGGTAAATTTACAGTTCCAGTCTGTCTCTCGACTTGAAAAGAAGCAGGAAAAAGATCAACTCCACCTGCCTCCCTGAGAAAACCACAGGCGTCAGATCAGGAGGTTACAGCGCAGGTTTCCTCGGCCCGCCTGACTGGTCAGAGGGCTGGGGGTCTGCGTCTGGAGTTGTGGTTCCACGGAGAGGGCACAGAGGCAAGTTCAGTTTACGGCTTGAAAATCACGTCTGCAACCTCTGTGGGGACTCAAAAATGGAGATCTCTGAGGGGAGCTCTTCTATAAGGAAAGCCAGCCAGGACACAGTTCCACAGATTCTTACTTTAAGGTCATCGCCAGGCACCCCCAGCTCCTGCAGGCCTCACCCGGGAAACAGCTAATACTCATTCAGTACTCTGTAGTGGAACTGGTGGCCTTGTGTACCTCCGCTCTTCTGAGCCACATAGCACCACTACAAGGAAAAAGCATTGGCCCACCTTACACAGGAGAAAGTGAGGCTCAGAGAGGTCAGGTCAGCAGCCCCAAGTGTCAGAGTAACAGAAGCGTGGGCCCTGCGGACTGCCAAGTCTACGCTCTGAACAACTCCTTTTCGGGCACTCAGCAGCCACAGCCCTGGGCAACAGGCCATCACATGCCCCCCTCCGGCCTCTTCCCTGGCACCCTCACGCCTGCTATCTCATCGTGACTCTGACCTACATAAAGTCACAGGGCACAGAATCATTTCCTGAGTATCTGCCGCAGACCCTGAGCATCTTCCTGCGCATTATTTAAGATGACAGCCTGATGCTGAAGCAGTTATGATTATCGTCCCAGTTTGCAGGATTATAAAACTGAAGTCCACAGTAGTGAAGGCAGCAGCCTAAGACCACAGAGCTAGAGGTAACAGTGGCCAGAACTCCAGGTGAAATCTCTCCCAAGTCTATGCTCCCGTCAGTAACAGGAACTATCCTAAGAAGCATAAACAAACTTGGAAGAGACCTATCATGCTTCTGAGGGGAAGATGGAGACATTTAACCTGTTCTCAAAGTCCTCCTGCCTTAGCTCCTGAGTGCTGGGGTTACAGGCATGTTCTGCCATGCCTGACTTCCAAAGGTGTATTTATCAAAAGATTTACAAAGTTAAACTCAAAGAATCGATGAGTGATGACCTAAAGAATATCTGAAAAAGAGGCAATATCTTAGTTTAATGTATCAAATCAGATCACAAGGCAATGACATTTTATTTTTCATTTTTTCTTGTTGTTTGTTTTTTGGTTGCACCAGAGATCAAACTCAGGATCTTGTACTTGGCCAGGCAAGCACTTTTTCCACCGAGCTATCAGCCCAGCCCTGGCAATGGCATTTTAAACTGTAGTACTAAAACAATGAAAAGGAGAAGTAACTTCATAACATATGTATTGAAGAGACTATTAGCTAAAAGAAAAAAGTCAATTAGCTGGGTGTGATGGCACATATCTATAATCCCAATACTCAGGAGACTGAGGCAGGAGGATCATCATGAATTTTAGGTCTGCCTTGGCTACACAGTGAGTTAGAGACCAGCCTAAACTACATAGCAAGATCCTGTCTGAAAACAAACCAACAAACCCATCTAACAAAGTCAATGATGTAGTAATTTTACAACTCTGGGACCCAGGGAGGACAGACCACGTCACTTCTGTCATAGACAACCTGGACTGGACCTAGAGAGAGTAAGTGAACCCTCGGCCCAGGGCCTGCTGATTGGACTCAAGGCCTGTGGGAGGGTCCAGATGTCGGCACCTTTTGGAAAACAAACCTTCTGGAGGCCGCCTGGTCTTCTCCAAGCGAAGTCTTTACAGGGAGCTCAACTGAGACAGAGATCCCAGCCGACAGCCTGTACACTCCCAGAGCCCGGGGTGGGCCCGGGTCTGTCCGTATAATTTCCTCTTTTCTGTGTTTCAGGCCACTCCATAATGCCTGACCTGATCTCTAGAATGAAACTACTTTCCGTATAGTGCACCCCTTTTGTACTGGCAATAAGGACATGCTCCCAAGATAACTATAATCCTGCCAAATGTTAATTTATTTTCTCTCATGTCATCCAGAAATGATACCCAGTTGGGCCAGCGAGACAGCTCAGTGGCCTAAAGTGCCAGCTTAGGCAAGCTTAGGCAACTGCAGGGACCATGGTTTGATCCCTGGCACCACATGCTGTGCCAGCCCCACCCCCAGGGCAGGCTGAGCGGGCCATAACATAAATAAAGTTAAAAAAGAAAGAAAGAAATGACACCCAGTAGCATGAACATATCTCCCCCTGGATCTTGGTTTCTAAATATCAGCTCCTATAAAAAGAAGCCAGAGATTTTAGAGAAACTGACGGTTCTAGGATTTCAGCTGCAGGTGGGCCCCAGAACCTTCCAAATATCAAAGAAGTAATCACTGCCTAACGAGTCATGTCCAAAGAGGGTGACAGTTGGTCTGAAAGACAAACTTAGTTAGATCTGAGTATGAAAATGAGTAACAATGGGGCTGGGGATATAGCTCAGTGGCAGAGCACTGGCCCAGCATGTGTGAAGTCCTGAGTTCAAACTCTAGCACTGGGGAAAAAAAAGATAATTAAAAATAGTGGTCAGGGCCGGCATGGTGGCGCACGCCTGTAATCCCAGCACTTGGGAGGCTGAGGCAGGAGGATTGGTGCGAGTTTGAGACCAGCCTGGGATACAAAAAGTGAGCTCAAGGCCAGCCTGAACTGCATAGTGAGACACTGTCTCAAAAAGACCAAAAAAAAAAAAAAAAAAAAGTAAGTAAATAAATAAAAATAAAAATAGTGGTCAGGGCTGGGGAGATAGCTGAACCGACTAAGTGCCTGCCCGGCAAGTGCAGGGACCACGGGCTGCGCTGGCCCCAACCCTGGGCACTCTTGAGCCGGCCACTGAGACTGGGCGTGGTGGCAATGCCTGTAACTGCAGCCCTGGAGAGGCTGACACAGGAGGATCTCTGCAAGTCTGAGCTGCACAGCGAGACCCTGTACCAAGCACACACACACACAGACACAGACACAGACACACACATCCATATGCGCGCATGTACACACACACAGTGGCCCATAATGTTACTGAAAAAGAAAGAAGGGGAAAAGGAACAGAAGAGATGTATTCCACAAAGAGTACCAACGAATAAATACAGGAGGAACAGCAGAATTAGAAAATTGCCACATAACCCTCAGTACAGTAGAGTGATCAACCAAAGATCACCACTGGATGCTGCATGAGAGGTAATCAAGAACACACAATTCTTATGCTCGCCAAGAATCACCCCAAGACTTACTGGGAAATTTTACTCTTACAATGGAGACGTCAAGTTGTTATTTGTATTCACTCACTTAGGTACTGGGACTGAACTCAGAGTCTCTGCACTGAACTATAACTTCAGCAGTTTCTGAATTTTGAGACAGGGTCTTAGTAAACTGCCCAGGTTAGGCTCAAACTTGCAGTTTTCACTTAGTCTCCAGAGGTGCTGGGGTTCAGGAGTGCCCCACTATACCTAGACAGCTTGCAGCAACTGTAACAATCAATCAATTCAGGCCTTCAGGGACAGCAGGTCCCTGACAATAACAGGCTTTGGGGTGTGGTGTGATGGTAAGTACTTTGGGGCGGGGGTCCCAAGCATACACAGGACCTCAATCTGACATCGATGCAGCACCAAGCATACTTGCATAGGTGGAGGGGCTCCATTTAGACTGAATGAGTTGTTCAAAGAGAGACAATCGAACACAGTGCAAACCTTACCTGACTCTGATTTAAAAGCCCATAAACTATAAGAGACATTTTTGGGCAGCTAGAAACATTTTAATATCCAGTGCTTATGAAGTAATACTAACTGCTGCTCGTTATATTTCTGATGGAGAATAACAGTGCTAGTTATATTGGAGAATGTCATTAAGATATGCATGCATGTCCTACCACACTGAAGAACTTAGGGGTTTGGTGTTAAGGTATCAGTACCTTACTTTTTGGGGGGAGGAGACAAGGTCTTGCTAGGCTGCCCAGGTGATCTGGAACTCCTGGGCTCAAGGAACCCTGCTGAGTGGGCCTCCTGAGCAGCTGGCAATATGAGGACGCACTACCATGCCTGGCTTGGACTCTTACAACTGTCTTTATTTCAAAGGAAGAGGAAAGGAAGGGTTACTCCTTTCACAGAACTGCAGGTAGAAGGTTCTAGCCATACGCCAGAACTCAATACATTTCCAGACTCAGTAAGCTGCAGATCTGTTGTAATAATGCTACTAAAAAGTATCGACAAAAAAAAAAAAAGACTATCGATGGCGCAGGATTTTCTTCTCCACATGCTGCTGTGTTGTGCAGGTAAGGAAGCCCACCAGGGCAAAGCTAAAAGGAACTTGGACTGTAAAGCCGGGTGGTCTCTTCAGGCTGACTCGCCACCTGCAGAAGGCGCGAAGGCCAGCCTGCCTGTTTTCCACGCCAGGATGCGTACTGAGGAAAGATGGCTGCACCAGCCTTCTTCCTTCAGCCTCTCCTGAACCTGGAGTCTGCCACTGCAGCAGGAAGGACACTCCTGCGCTCAGCGAGGGTGCTCACAGTGAGGGCAGCTTCTGGGCCTTAGAAATGCTAGGGTGGGCAGAACGAACCCAGAGGTTAGAGGACATGCGTGGTCTTGGCCTGAGCCAGCGTCCGACTCAGGCCCTGCCAGTCACCGGCTGTGCAGCCCCAGGCCCATGCCTGGGCAAACAATCATGGCTGCAACAGCAACAAAGGCTGCCTGTCTCAGGCACTTTAACCCCGTTCCTTTCACAGATGCAGCAGAGCGTATTCTACCACGACTTTATAGAACAACCATGCCAAGCCCTCTCCCACCATCTCTGCCAGGGCCTGAAGGAAAATCTCATTCATCGGCCAGGCCTCTCAGGTGGCATGCATTCACCCTTTCCAGCTGATCTGCTGCACATTTCACTCTTCCTTCGCACCACAGCCAACTAACTGGCCTTCCTGTCAGGGCCGCGCATGGGGCTCTCTATCCCTGGAACGAGGGGAAGGGAAATTTCTTTGGGTCAGATCCATTTTCCCCCACCCCAGACTGTCATCTACTATCAGGAAGATCTGTCACCCTCTAAGGTTCTTAAAATGTTTTACTTTCAAATACTGTCTTGAATTTTCAACTTGGAGTCTAAGACATGGCGTAAGGCCTGGGTGATCCCCTGAAGTAACAAGGGAAGGTGCAGAGCAGGTGGGTAAATTTCAAGGAGGACGCCCACCTTCAGTGAGCAACGCCTCTCCCAAGAGTCTGGTCCTCACCTTATTCAGCCGCCCCCAATAGGAAAAGAAGAGCGTGATGCCAGCTCTGGGGATACCTGGGCACTTTCGTTCCACCTCTCTATGGCCACCAGCGGTATCTCTAGGACCCTCTTGCCCAGTCCCTATCTTTAGGAAGCCCACAGGCTGTTCTATCACCCCCACAGCCCTCAGTGTAGGAAAGAATCTGGGTGCTTCTTAGATTCGGTTAACACAAGGGACCCTGGCAATGCTCGAGGGCAGAGCAGGAGGCAGAGTCTGAGGGAGAATGCCTACTGACTTTTTTTTGGTATTATGACCCGCTCAGCCTGCTTTGGGGGTGCAGCTAGCGCAGCACGTGGTGCTGGGGATTGAACCGAGGTCCCTGCGTTTGCCTAAATTTGCCTAAGCAGGTGCTTTAGACCACTGCACCATCTTGCCACACCCCCCCCACCCTTTTGCGGGACCGGGGTTCGAACTCACGACCTTGCACTTGCTAGGCAGGCACTTGTGCCACCTTTACTGACTTTCTATTCAGGCAAAAGCATCTTTTCATCTGACGCATGCAGACGGCCATCCTCCGCTAGAACTTCCCTTTCCTCTCGGCGCCTCTTTCATCTTGCGACATCCTTCAGGCACAGCACCTCGCTTCAGCCATTCTCCTCCCGTGTCCTTCCTGCTCTTCCCAGCAACGACAGACTTGCGCTTTCAAATCCTCCTTTCACCCGCGTAATAGCACCAAGGGTTGCCTTACAGCGTGGTGTTAGGGGAACGGCTCTTTCTGCACAACCCCAAGGGCAGGACACCCATTCTTGTCCTGCTCTTTCTTGAGAGTCCAGAGCGGCCTTGAACGCTGTGGCGCTCAGGCTGGCCTCCAACTCGCGACCCTCCTGCCTCGGCTGGGAAGACAGGCGCGCACCACCAGCGTAGGCACCCACACCGCGGCTCCTGCCTGCACTCCAGATGAACCTCGGCCTCCGCAGGGCGCAGGCCAGAGCAGGGTCTTTGGGCACTGTGCTGCGTGGTGCGGGGCGGCGCCTGGGCTTCACAGGGCGCGGGTGCAACGCTCGGGCTCCCGCAGGACGCGCAGCGCGCAGCCAGCGCCTACACGGCACCAGGGGCGCGCGCAGGGCTCTCCAGGGCGGGGAGGGCGCCCCTCCACCCGGGACACGCCCGCTCGTTCCTGGAACAGCCAGCGACCGGACCCGAACCCCGACCGCCGCCTCCCCTAGGTACGCGCCCCGCGAGTCCCACCCGCCAGACTCCGCCCCCAGCCCCAGAACTCGGGGTCCCGGATTGTCACCACCGCCTCCGTCTGGCCCCGCCCCTATCCCCGCCCCTTCAGGCTCGGCCTCTTCTCACCCCCTCCCCAGCTACCTACAGGCGTGGCCATCCCCACTTCACAGATGGGAACGGCGAGGCCAGGGCAGATGACCTTCCACATCAGGACAGATGCCCGGAGGGGCGCACGTCCCCTCACCGCTAAGTCTCGCGACCCCCGCCCCCTCCCGCCCCGGGCCGCGCCGCACCCACCTGCGGCCCTCGCTCCGCAGCCTCCCCACCGCAGGCGGCCGGCGCAGCTTCGCGAGGGGGCGGAGGACCGAAGCCCGGCCCAGGGGCGTGGTAGCCCGGGGGCCTCGCGCTGCACTCTGGGACTTGTAGTTTTCTGGAGGTTTTCACGCAGCTCGGTATGCCGAAGGCGAACCCCACCTCCCAGGAAGCATTGCGGAGGGCGCTTTGCTACCGCCCCGCCCCAGCCGGCGCGCAGGCCAGCTGGTCTTAAAGGGGCCGCGGTCCGGGCGAAGGCTCACGGGGTGGCCCCCGCTCCGGCTCCGCCCCATTCCCCGCACCTCGTCCCTCCCCCCGCTTCATCCCGCAGTCCTGCAGCTCAAGCCGCAGAATCGGGATCCTTGGGTTCATAAAGGCTTGTGCAGAGCAGGGAGGGAAGATTACACTCTGCACTAGAAGCGACGTCCCGGTAGTCTGAGACCTGGTGGAGAGCGACCCCACCCTGGGGGGGAACAGTGGACCCGCCCTGACCTAGCCCGGCCCAGCCTAGTCCTGCTGGGCCTGAGCACCCCGCCCAGGAGCCGGCTCTGAAGTGGGGACCACTGAGGTCTGAGAGGTAAGGGGGGCGGGGTGAGCAGAGGTTTTGAGGGTGTCGCACTTTGGTTTTTGAAGAACCCCGGACTTGCCCGTAGGGCTCTAAAGTCGGGGGCCGGTAGGTAGGAGGTCTGACTGCACCTTGGGCACTGCTGTGTGACCTTGGGCTAGTAGCTGCCCATCTCTGGGCCTCGTCATTTTTTTATCAATTGTATATGGAGGTCCAGTGCCTGCCTCCTTCAAGGCTGAGCACCGCCTGCCCTTGGGGGAGGGGAGCTCAGCCTCGGCTGGGCGCAGGAGGGAGGGGCCGACCTGAGGTAGAGATTGCTTGGCCCATGCTATTAACGCCCTGGGCCTGGGGTACTTGCAGAGGCCCTTGCAAATTGGAAACTTGATGTATCAACTTGCCGTCCTCCCTTCTAGAAAGCCTGGGAGACGGGTCGGGGCTCAGGCAGCCCAGGTTGAGGGGAGCGGCCCCGCAGGCATGATGTGTGGCTTCCTCTTGCCTCACCCCCTTCAGTTGCCAGTGCTTCCAGCTAAATCACTTCCCTTCTTTCCAGGGGGCAGTTGGGTGGCCTCGCAGAGTAGGGCGAAGGGTGGCTTTCCGGGGACTGCTAAAGGAAGTTCAGTTACACATACTGGCGCAGGGGCGCCGGCTTGGGACCCATCCTGTGGTTCCAGCCTTGGGGAAGCTGAGGCAGGAGGACCGTTGGCTCTACGTAGCTATTTTGATGTCTGTTACAAAGACCTTGTCTCAAAACAACAAACAAAAAACCCCAAACAAACACCAAAAAACGGTAACGTCCTGGAGGAGTACTGTCCTTAGAGCCCCAGGAGGCTGGAGAAAGAGGGCATGTGTTGGTGGGGGGACAGCTGGTGCCCTCCAGTATCCCTGGGAGCCAGTGAGGCAGAGGAGGAGAGGCTGGGGTGAGGCCCAGAGGTCCTGCGCAAGGTCCTGGGTAGCTGCCCGGTTCTGGGGACCAGAGCATCGCGGACCCTCGTGAAGTCTCCTCCCTGTGGGAAAACCTGGAGGGTTAACCAGAGATGGGTTTTTTGTTTTCCTTTTCTTTTTTTCCCTCTGCATTTGCGGTTTGAGTCATTTCTAGAGTGACTGCCTTCGTAGTACCGTCGAGTGACCCTTGTAGGAGATTTCTTGGCTGATACTTAAAGATTCTCAGGGCCATGGACACGCAAGGCCGGACGAGTGCGTGGGGGTGGGGGTGGCCACTGGGCCTGGGGGCGGGGCCTGGAAGGTGCTTTCCTGGTCCCATCTGGCTTTTTCTCACCTGTCCTCAGCCTTGAAGGAGGCAGGCGCTGGGCCTCCATGTACAATTGATAAAAAAATGCCGAGGCCCAGAGAGGGGTAGCTACCTGTCCCCAGTCACTTGCCACACTTTCGTGGACGTGTCTGTGCTTGGCCCTGCCCCTGGGCACTGGGCACAGAGGGGTACTGGACCTACCCCCCACCCCGCAGGGAGAGATGGGCATGGAGTTGTTGTCGAGTTGCCAGTGGGTGGAAGGAGCAAAGCGGGTCTAGGAGGCCAGAGCTCAGAGGCCTGAGTTATGGAGGACTAAGGGAAGGGCTTCGAGGAGGCTGGTGAGCTGGGCATGGGGGCGAGGCGGACTCACTTCCCGGCGGGCATCAGGAAGGTCCTCTGCCCAAGTTCCCCTCTCAACACCGTCGGCTTTGCCCCATCCCTGCCCACATCGGCTTTGTTTCAGACACAGCACCTGAAGTCAGGCTCAGGGTCAGGCTCAGGGTCAGGGCCCTCACTCTGGAGGGGTGGGGCAGCCTTGGGAAGCCTGAGCCAGGCTGCGGGATGGGGCTTGTCAGGTAATAAGCAATGGGTGGGTTGGAGACCGTAGGGACACACGTGATGCTTGGGAGCGATGTCAGTGAGTCAGGCGCCACCATGCGGGAGCTGGAGTCTGCCAGCACAGCAGCGTGCCAAGGGTCAGGGATGGCAGGTGAGGTGGCCTTGGCCTCCCCAGGGGGTCGCAGGGCAGCTGTGTTCAAGGCCTGGCTCTGCTTCCAGCATGCTCGCAGACAGGGGAGAGGAGCAGGTCTGGCGTTGCTGCAGCTCCGGTGGGACCACCAGGGCGCAAGGCCTCGGGCTGCGAGTTCCTTGGCATCAGAGAGACGGCCGCAGTGCGTGTCTCCTTCTCCTTCTTCCTGGTTCACCCCTCAGTGCCAGATGGCCCGGCAGACTCAGGACTGCCCCAGCCCTTAGTTTTAAAATAAGGCTGTGTGAGTGCAGGCCCAGAACTGCCCCCCGTTTTCCAAGTGAGAAGGCTGAGGAGCCAGGCAGACGTTCACCCAAGCTCACCTGGTGATTCTGAAGTGAGAATCTGGATTTCAAGCTTTCCGGAAGCGCTCCCGTGTGAGGAGGGCTGCTGCTGGCAGCGGGCTTGGCATGGGGCAGCTGCCTCCTGGGAGGCAGCCAGTGTCCGGGGAAACCCAGCCCCCCAACGGGAACCCGGGCTGCTGCTTCCTCCACCGGAGAGCAGGCTCAGGTCCTGCCGTGCCCAGGAGGCCCCGCTCCTGCTGAAGGGACAGCAGATCACGTCCTGCCTGGCTTCTCCGGCCTGCGGTTTGGGCAAGTGAGGTCAAAGCCTCTGAAACCCTATTGCTGAGTGCATTCAAGATGCTATCGAATGGGTTTGTTGGTGACCATGGTGACGGCTGACCTGACTGCCCACGCAGGAGGGGGGCAGATGGGCAGGGCTTGTGCCGTGTGGCCAGGCCCAGCCTTAGAGACAGCCTCACTGCTGGCGCAGGCCTCTAAGGGTGGTCTCCAGTAGGTGGGGCGGCGTGAAATTGCCAGGGTCAGAGTGCGCAGTGTCATGTGGCTTGCTCCGGTGTCCCTTGTCCCCATTTTATAAGAGAACAGAGGGCTGTGGATGGGCCTTACTTGAGGCCACACACTGAATTCAACCTAAAGTACACAGCCCCATCCCCCCCCCCCCCCCCCCCCCC
>PVKN010000974.1:6335-28821 GCA_004027915.1 Capromys pilorides | reverse complement strand
GGTGAGGCTTAGGGCCTGTCCCTGGAAGGCCCTGGAAGGGAGCTCGCACTGAGCCCGCTGAGATCCAAGAAAGGCTTGACTGTTAATAAAGGAGGGATCTGGAGAAATTCCTGCGGCCCAAACAAGAGATCTGAGCCAGCTTTCCCACGTAGGAACTAGTATCCTGTTCTTACGTAGTTTTTTTTTTTTTTTTTTTAATTTTATTTATTTATTTGTTTGCTTGTTGTATTTGTTTGTTTCTTTCTTTATTTATTTTGTGGCTGGCCCAGCCTGTCCTGGTGGTGGGGCTGGCGCAGCATGTGGTGCCGGGGATCGAACCGCAGTCCCTGCAGTTGCCTGAGCTTTCCTAAGCAGGCGCTTTAGACCACTGAACCACCTCGCTGGCCCTACGTAGGTTTAAAGGTTCAGATTCAGGTTATTTTGGGAGCTGTTCCCCCCCCCCCCCCCAGTTTAGATGTTAGTATCAAAAGTGTTCATAAACTTTAAACCAGCTAGAGGTGCTGGCATACATCTGTAGTCCCAGCACTCAGAAAGGCGAGGCAGGAGGATCGCTGCATGTTCAAGGCCAGCCTGAACTGCATGAGACCCTGTCTTAAAAAAGAAAAAGCCAGAAAAACAAGAAAGCCCTGTCTTGCCCAGTGGTTGCCTAGCAGACGAAGAGCCCAAGCTAGGAAGCTCTGCTGAAGAGGATTCTGTAATCCCCAGGTTACAAAACACCAAGTGACCCTGGCTGAGTAAATACAACAAATCAAGCTCTGGGTAATTTGTTGGCTCCTGTTCTCCAGACATAAACTGGCACAGTGCTTATGTAGTTGGGGTTCACTCCGGGGGAAGGGGCTGTCCTGGCAGGGCTGGCTCCGCTGAGCTGCTGGCGCTGGGACTGATTTGCCGGACAGTGAGCTTCCGGTGGGCACGTACCAGTACTTCTCAATACCTGTGAGAGGTGACTGCTCCAGGACATCATCTGAAAAGTGACCCTGGGAACTGGGTGGTGCAAGTGTTCAGCTATGGCTGAGAGCTGCGGCAGCCGGAGCCCAAGTGCTGGGGACAGGGCTGGGCGCTGGGTTCGCACGGAGCCCTGCGGGCTCTGGCGCTGGCGGTGCGGGGCAGCCGGGCCGGCTGGAGGACTGCTGGCGGCGTTGCCAAGAGGCGCGGGCAGCCCTGCGTGCTCTGGTGCCTTCCTTTGTGATATTATTAGAACTGGCTGGTGCTGTTTAATGTGACAGAGGATGAACGCAAAGGCCTGCTAGTCCCTGAGCCGCGCCCAAGGCCTGTTCTGCAGAGTCCCTGGACCCCTCTGTCCACTGTCGGGAACGTGGTGGGGAGGGGGTGCTGCTTGAGAAAGCTGACTGCCGGTCAGGGGAGGCGCAGTGGGAGCCATGAAGGCGTTGGGGCCTCACGTGACGGGTGAGGACGCCGGGGGCAGCAGGGAGGCACAAGGCTGCCTGCCCACAGCTGCACTTGAGGGCAGGTGAGGGCGGGACGCGGCCAGGGTGTCATCTGGGACCCCGGGCAGCTGGCAGCGTATGTGTCTTCCCTTCCTGCCCTTCCTGCCTGTGGGACCCTGGACAACCATTTCTCTGTTGGAATCTAGTGTTCCATCTCTAATGGGGTTGTGCCCGGGGCAGGTGCCACCTGCGCAAGCATGCGCAAGGTCCCTGTGCCCATGTGAGAGCCCCCCTGAGTCGAGGTGGGGACTTCGTGTGGGCTGTGGGGGACCACCTGGGTGACTCCCTGAAAGAAGAGCAGTTGTCTCCATTTGGCTGCGCCTACCCCTGTTTCCATGTGTTGGTAGGTACAGAGCTGGCTAGGTCTTTTTCTTATCCCTTCAGCTGGCTTTAAGCATTGCATAGTGGTGCAGCCCAGGTGCTGGCGGTAGTCTCTGAAGACGGCACGCGTGTTTCCCCGGTAACCCCCACCTGATGTTCTTTAATATGAGCCAGGTCAAGACAGGATGAAGGGCCAGTGCTCCATGCTGGGCTCAAGACTCGAGGTAGAAGGGGCTTGAAGGATTATACATCTGAGCTGAAGCACCGGCCCCCAAAACATTAGAGCCTGTCTCAATTACACAATGCGTATTACTTTGTCTGCACGTCCTTCTCTCTGTGTGTCACAGAGGTAAATTCTCAGTCACTCATCCTCAAGCCACTCCTCCTCATAACTGAATAAAACCCAGGTTCGGCCCTGGGTCGAGGCCTTTGCTCCAGACGGCCGTCCCCATGGCTGGGCTTAGGACTCCTGGCTCCCCATAACCACAAGTGTGCCTCAGTGTCTTTATTCTCTCCGTGGGTCGTGCTGGAAGTGGTAGATTGGAGTTAACTCACTGGGAGCCCAGTAACGTATATGTACAGATATAAACTCCTTGGACTGAGGCGAGCACCAGGAGGGGCTTCCTACAGGGGGCAGCCCGGGGCCGCTGCGCAGGCTTTGCAGAGGAGCAGACACCCTCCGAGCGCCCGCTGTCTTGCCCGCCTCTCTTCCTCAGGATCTCCACGTTCCCAATGAGGACCGCATCAAGCAGCTGCTGGGGCAGGACGCCTGGACCTCGCAGAAGAGTGAGCTGGCCGGCTTCTACCCCCGGCTCGTGGCCAAGTCTGACACGGGCAAGATCGGACTGATCAACCTGGGCAACACGTGCTACGTGAACAGCATCCTGCAGGCCCTGTTCATGGCTTCCGAGTAGGTGCTGCCTGCGCGCCGCTGTCCTCCCTGGGCCTTGCGCCGTGGCCACACTGAAGCCTGGGCGACAGTCGGGGCTCAGGGATGGGCCACAGGGGCTGCCGCACACCGCTGGTTTCTGGAGGGCCGGGGCTGCGTCCTCACCCCGCATCGCTCCTGGGTCCTGCGTGGGGCCGGCTCGCTGCAGGTTTCCGCTTTGGCTCAGTGAAGGGGGCTTGGATGGGGCCCCGCGATGGCACTTTCTCTCTGAGCTTTGGGGCCAGCAGGCAGCAGTTAGGACCGATTTCTGCGCCTCCTACGGGGCTGCTCCTTGTTCTCCAGCTGCCGGTGAAGGACTAATTTTGTTTTCCTGATCTCTGATATGTGCAGATTGTTACTCCTGCGCAGTGCAGCGGCATGAGTTGCCTGAGAAATGCTCATGCTCTTGTAGAGTCTGAGTGTGAGTGCCGAGACGTTCACTCTTGCTGACCGTGCCTTCCGGGGGGAGGGGGGCCCACCTGGGCTGGACGGCAGGTGGGGGGCAGGCTCTCCACCCACAGGGTGGGCTTGTCACTGGCAGCCAGCCTGCCCCTGCAGGGTCCCCTTCCTTCCTGCCTCCTCCCTTGGAAGGGGTCCAACGCAGGGCCACACGACAGGGCCCTGAACAGGCACCGTAGCAGCTGGGTTGGAGGCTGCGGCAGGCACAGGTGCTGTGTGGGGCCGGAGGTGCTGCATGGCTCTGCTGAGCCTTCGAGTGTTTAAACCCGGAGTCACAGGGCGTCTGAGTTGGAAGAGCCTGCCACAGTCACTTATACCCTTTATCGTCATTGAAGCCACTGCTGTGCTCCTGACCTCAGGCCCTCTAGGCCAAGCTGGTCATGTTTCCGCCTTCCTGGCCTCTGGCCTTAGCTCAAGCTAGCAACGTCCTGAGGCTCCAGGCTGCTTGCAGGGTGGGTGAGTTAGGGGCTCCTGGGACTTGGCTCGCCCTGGACCCTGCCGCTTTGTTTTGCAGCTTTCGACACTGTGTGCTCCGTCTGACTGAGAACAATTCCCAGCCCCTCATGACCAAGCTCCAGTGGCTCTTTGCCTTCCTGGAGCACAGCCAGGTGCGTGCGGGGCGGGTGCAGGGTGCAGTGGGTGGCGAGGAGGTGCCAGACCCAGCAGGACTGTGGTGCCCGGCTGTTGCCTCAGTTGTCTGCTGGTGCTTTCGAACACTCAGTTCCAGGCCCCTCGAGGAGCATGGAGGGGACAAAGGGGACAGAACAATTGTCTATCCTTGTAGAGCCTGAGGCGAGGGTCTGGGAGTCTGCCTGGCCCTGTGTGGGGCAGAGATGACGTCCTGGGACTGACAGCTGTTAGGCTTTCCTGGAGGGGACCAGCATGTGGGGACATTCAGGAAAGGAAGGGGGTAGCAGGGGCTGGGCTGAGTAGCTGTCGGGGCCGAGGCCGCGTTGTGCTTGATTTTATGGGGCTGTTCAGAGATGCGAGGGAAGCGGAAAGTCAAGGGCAGCCCTGAGTGAGCTCGGCTCCCCTCCAGTGCGTAGGGGCGTGTGGGCAGGGAAGGCCAGGAGAACCGGGCGAGGGGCGGGGGCTGTTGGGGCCGCAGGGCTGCAGGGTGAGGCTGGTGCTCAGAGCTGCCTTTCCTTGTCACAGAGGCCTGCCATCTCGCCCGAGAACTTCCTGTCTGCATCCTGGACGCCCTGGTTCAGCCCTGGCACCCAGCAGGACTGTTCCGAGTATCTGAAGTACCTGCTGGATCGGTGAGTGAGGCTGGGGCGCTGGTGTGGGCAGGGTGTGGCGGGTCCCGAGAAAGGTGAGCGCTGGGTGGGCGCAGCCTTATAGTGAGGGAGCGGGAGCGCTGTGGCGCGCTTGCGCCAGCATGGCTGTGCTGCGCGTGAGGCGTGTGCACAGGGGCAGGGCTGCCTGCGGGCCCCGGGCACGCCGCGCTGCGCCCGCCCACGGTTGCTGCCCTGAGCGCGGCTCCTGGGTTCAGGTGTGGTCACGTAGTGCTGGCCGTGTGCCCGTGACTGCAGTGCGCGCCCGAGCACGCGAGCGCGGCCCTGGCAGGTGTGTGTGTGCTGGCGCGTGGCCACTGGGTCGGGCAGTCGGCTGCTGGAAGCAGCCCTGTGCTCCCTGCAGGCTGCACGAAGAGGAGAAAACAGGCGCGAGGATCTGCCAAAAGCTCAAGCAGTCCAGCCTGCCCTCGCCCCCCGAGGAGCCCCCCGGCCCCTGCTCAACCTCTGTGGAGAAGATGTTCGGCGGCAAGATTGTGACCCGGGTCTGCTGCCTCCGCTGCCTCCAGGTCTCGGCCCGGGAGGAGGCCTTCACCGACCTCTCCCTTGCTTTCCCTCCCCCCGAGCGCTGCCGCCGCCGCCGCCTCGGCTCCGTGATGCCGCCTGCGGAGGATGCTGGGGCCCGGGAGCTCGCATCCGCCTCCCAGGCCCAGGTGGCCGGTGGGGTGGGGCCTCCGAGGCAAAGGAAACACTGCATCACAGGGGACGGCCCCCCGGCCTTGCTGGACCTTGAAGCCCGGGGGCCTCCCCCAGCTGAGGGGCAGAGTGGACGCGAGGAAGAGGGGAAGGAGGCGCTGGGAGAGGCAGAGCAGGAGGAGGGGGCACGGGAGAAGGAGGAAGAGGAAGAGGAGAAGGAAAAAGAGCAGGAGGAGGCAGAGAAGGAGCACAAGGAAGAGAAAGAAGCCGCCGAGGAAGAGAAGGAGGCGGCGGCGGCAGGGGAGGGCGACAGTGTGGGGCCCGGCGACAGTGTGGGGCCCGGCGACAGTGTGGGGCCGGGCCCGCGGCGGGGCGCTGCCAGCGCCCCCGGGGAGCAGCCCTGCGGGCCCGAGCGCTCCCGCTCTGTCCTGGACCTGGTCAACTACTTCCTGTGCCCCGAGCGGCTGACGGCCGAGAACCGCTACTACTGCGAGTCGTGCGCCTCGCTGCAGGAGGCCGAGCGTGTGGTGGAGCTGAGCCAGGGCCCGCGCTACCTGGTGCTCACGCTGCTGCGCTTCGCCTTCGACCTGCGCACCATGCGGCGCCGCAAGATCCTGGACGACGTGGCCGTGCCGCTGCTGCTGCGCCTGCCGCTGGCGGGGGGCCGGGGCCAGGCCTACGACCTGTGCAGCGTGGTGGTGCACTCGGGCGTGTCCTCCGAGAGCGGCCACTACTACTGCTACGCGCGCGAGGGCGCCGCCCGCCGGGCGGACAGGCCCGAGCCCGAGAGCAGCCAGTGGTACCTGTTCAACGACACGCGCGTGTCCTTTTCCTCCTTCGAGTCCGTGAGCAACGTCACCTCCTTCTTCCCCAAAGACACGGCCTACGTGCTCTTCTACCGCCAGCGGCCCGGGGCGGGCTCCCCGGCCGAGCCGCGCTCCCCCAGAGGCCGCCCGGAGCCCGCCCTCCACAAGGACCTGATGGAGGCCATCTCCAAGGACAACATCCTCTACCTGCAGGTGAGCGCGGCGCCGCGCGCCCAGGCCCGCCGTGGCCGAGGCGCCTCGCCCTGCAGCGCACGCGGGCGGTGGGGGCCTCGCTGTGGCCGCTCCGAGCAGCAGCCCCAGCCGCGCAGCTGTTACCCCGGTGAGAGCCTTAGCAGCACCTTCAGCCCCGGGCCTGCCTGAGGGGGCGGGGGCGCTGGGCAGGGCCCGGCCTGGGCTGTGTGCTCCCGCAGCTGGCGTCCCCTCGGGTCCCTGGGACGGGGACGGGGACGGGGACGGGGACGGCCTTTTAGGGAGGAGGGGCAGAGCATGCGGTCTAGGCCTGGGCTGCGCCAGGCGGGCCGCGACCTGGGACCCGAGTCTGAAGCTGCTTCCGCGCCCTGTCTGTGTCCCCAGGAGCAAGAGAAGGAGGCGCGCAGCAGGGCGGCCTACATCTCTGCGCTCCCCGCGCCCCCGCACTGGGGCAGGGGCTTCGATGAAGACAAAGATGAAGATGAGGGCTCCCCGGGGGGCTGCAGCCCCGCAGGCGGCGGCGGCGGCGGCGGCGACTTCCACAGACTGGTCTTCTGACGAGCCGCCCCGCCCTGGGAGCCGACGGCGGCGCGGGCAGCTGCTGGGGGCCAGGGGTTCCTGGATGTCGGGCCCCCGCCTGAAGCGTCCCGCGACCTCGTGGGGACGGAGGTGACGCCCAGCCCCGGCCCGAGGTCACCCCCTCCCGTCCCGGCTGGCGTGGGCTGAGGCCGGCCGGGAGCGCGGAGAGCACGGTGGAGCCAGAGCCCGAGCGGAGGGCGGCCCTGCGCTGCCGCTGCGGGCCTGCGGGTCTCTGGGGACTCGGCCAGGCGTGTGCGAGCTTGGGGTGCCCCTGTGCCTGTGCTTCGAGGCGCCGACTACGGAGGGACCACCCCCCCCGGACCTGCCCCTCGTGCCCCCAGCTGCCCCAGTGTCTGAACCGCTGCTCCCATCTCCCCTCTGGTAAAGACAGAGAATGTTTCATCGCCAAGGCCCTCGTCACCAGGGGGCTCCCCCGTGGGGCTGGCTGGCTGGCTCGGCCCCCGACCCCTGGCCACGGAATGGCTGGCTGGTGTGGACTGCGACATGGAGGTGTTGCACTCACTGTCCCGCGCTGCTGCTGTGGCCCCTTGTGAACAGGAATAAACCATCAGGGCCAGGCCTTGCGCCGTGAGCTGTGCCGTGGGGTCCCCCCTTGGGCAGCCTGCTGTGCCCAGCTCCTACGTGGCAGCGAGGTCCCCAGAGACGCGGGGGGGGGGGGGGGGGCAGGGCCCTGGGGCGCTGAAGAGCTGGCGGGGTGGGAGGCGTCAGGGTGCAGGCTGAAGTGCCGGCAGCTGCTGCAGAGGGCACCCGCCCTTACGGTGGGCCTGGGTCCCAACAGCCAAGACTTCAGAACCGGGGTTTCTGCGCCACCTGAAAATAGCTGCTGCCCACAGCGGTGCCTCTGCGGAGTGGGGTGGGGTGCGGGGGCCTCTCCTGGGCCAGAGCTGCCACTCTCTCGCCCAGGGAACACCTGTGCTGAGAACCAGAGGGACATGGGTGGTCGCGTGGGCACGGGTCCCACTTCCCACAAGCCTGTCCCTCTCGAGGGCTGCCAGTGGAGAGGGGTACAGATCCAACTCCAGGAGACCCTGGAGCCATTCCCGGGAGGAAAGGGCTGCTGTTGTGGGCCAGGCCCGCCAGCGAGGCGCCCCCCTGCGGAAGGAGCGTGGGTGGGAGCCAGGTTCCAAGGCAGAAGCTTCCGCTGGCTCTGAGCCCAGGAAAGCACCTGTTTACTCGCTGTGAAAGTGGATGTAATCTCAGCGCTTGGGAAGCTGAGGCAGGAGTGAGTTAGAGATGTGAGTTGAGACCAGCCTGGGTTACAAAAGTGAGCTCAAGGTCAGGCTGAACTGCATAGCAAGACCCTGTCTCAAAAAGAAAAAAAAAGTGGAGCAGGCCGGCATGTGGCCCTCGTGGGGTCACCTGATGTGTGGGTCTGGGGTGGCCAGACCGAGGGAGCAGAAAGACTGAGCCTGTTTGGGGTGTATTTTTAAAGGACTTTATTGTCCGGCTTCAATACTACAGTAAAAAGGGACCTGCACGCTCCAGGCCTGTACCATGTGTCACCACAGCAAAAACGTGACCCACCCCAACAGTTCCCACCCTCCACCCCAGGGCCTACTCACAAGATAAATACGTGTTACAAATTTTTAAAAAAGAAAACAATAAATTAATAACTTAAGTGATTAGGCACTAACAGTGATTTGAAAAAAATTAAAGGTCAATTTAAATGGCAACAACAACTCGAGATCACGCTGCTTCTGGCCCATTTTCTCCTCTAAACACAGGGACCACTGTGTGCAAAATGAGTCTAAACGTGGACACCAGTAGCTGGCAGATGACATGCGAGCACGCACCTCCACACTAGACACTAGAGCGCGGGCCTCCAGAGGCCCAGACCCCCAGAGTTTGGCGAGTCCCCATGGGCTGGTCTTGTGTCCCCCGAGGCCACGCTGCTCCAGACCTCTGCCCCAGGGGCCAGGCTGTGACCCCCCCCTTGCAAATGAATAGCCAAGACAGCCTGGAATTGAGGCAACCACTTCAGAATGGTCAGGCTTCCAGGAACTGGACTCCAGAACAGTTGGAAATGTAGAAGTGGTCCGCATCAAGCTAGGAGGCTGAGCCAACTGCTTCAGCAACCACCTGACCTACTTGACAGGCAAGCCCCGTCTAGAGAGGAGACTGTCCTCCGGGGGTTCCCATTCCTTTTTCCAAGGTGGAGCAGGGGTGGGTGGGGCCTGGCGAGCCCTGTGAGGCGAGATGGCAGCCACTCTGGGGTCCAGTCCTTGCCAGGACAGGTGAGCTGGACCCACGGGCAGCAGAGGGTCTGCTTTCTGGACTGAGCTGACTTCCTGTTGGGCCCAGAGCGAGCGGTTTGTCAGCCAGAGCTCTGCTTCCACCCTTAGAGCTGTACCCCAAGCTGCGCACTGAGTCTGGCAGGCACAGGAACTAGGAGCCGGGAGCTGGAAGCCGGCCACGGGAGCCCAGCCGCGTTAGAACGCTGCAGTCCCTGCATGCTCCAACCGAATTTCATTCCCAGTCTCAGCATGGCAGCGCTCTCGTGGCACTACAGGATTCCCCACGGGAGGCACTGTTAGAAGCTCAGCTGTGCGGCCCGCTGGTAAAGTCCTAAGGGACGGTCGGGGAAGGCAGATTGAGCCAGCAGCACCCCGTGAGCCCTAGCCAGTGCTACCACTGGCCCCAGAGGAGCCTTGAGAATGTCCCTAGCACTTAGATGTGGGCCCCCCACCCCTCAAACACCTTTTGTTCCAAAGCACACAGCCCTCAGCTTCTGACTGCTGTCCTGCAGGGCCAGGACCCGCGGTCTGGCTTGGGCACCTCACCTGGTCAGCACCCTCTTGGCCTCTGGTACCAGCTTCACTTTGTACCTTCCCTTCCAGCTGCGGGCTGGAGAGATAGCTCAGTAGAATAAGCCCTTGCCTGGCAAGTGCAAGGTCCTGAGTTCAGTCCCCAGTACCATCCCCTTCCAGCTGTGGCGTGTGTCTCAGCACACAGCCATCACTGTCAGCCTGGGTCCCAGTCCCTTTTCTCACTGATCTTGACCTCAAGTTCTGTGATTAGCCCCGATGGCCTAGGTCCCTGGCCTCGGCAACTGTTACTTCAAGATCTCTGAGTTGCTGTGAGTTTATTCTAGAAGGGCTGCTGTTGAGGAAGGAACTTCTCCCAAGAGAGCTCCCGGGGGCGGCATCATGGGCCTGAGAGGCCCGCGAGTGCGCGAGCCCTCATGTGCGCAAAGTTCTCTTCTCCCCAGGCAAACAGGTCACTGGCCTGGCCTGTTGCCCCTGCAATCTGGTGGAGAACTCTCGGCCCAAGAACTCCACCCCTTCCGCCTAGTTTAGGTCGCATCCTGCCTCTGCTCCCTGCCACTCTGGGGGCTGTTCAAGCTGTGGCACTGCAGGGTAAGGGCGGAGCCAAGTCCTGGGCCGGGCGGCTGGCCAGTTGGGTTGCTCTGCAGCTGGGCAGCTGCGGCCGCCACAGCCCCACTGCGCGGCCATGGCCGTTTACCTGCGCTCTCAGCCCGAGCTGGCTCTGCGCCCACGCACACCCCCAGCCATCGGGTCATCCTGCACGTCCACCTCGCGGCACCTCCTCCCCACAGCACCCGTTCCCTGCACTCCCTGCCTCGCGTCTGTCCCACTGTCACCTGCGCATTCCTACTCCATGAGTCACCCTACTCAGCCCCCGCCCCCTGGAGGGGCTCAGGAAGCCAATGACTTTGCATCCTGCGTGAGGGCATCAACCTGTCAGAAGGGCCCGAGCAGAGTCCTTGTCGCTCCGCGCCCCGTGCGTCTCACTTGTCGTTATTCTGTCCTTCACTCTTGTCTTTCGCACTCCCCAGCAACAGCCCTGCGTGCTCCTGGCCTGAGGGTGGGCGACCCTGTAGGTACCCGCTGCCTCTGTCCCTGAAGACCACCTCTGCCCTGCACTCTCAGCGGTTGCAGCCTTGCATCTCCTGCCACGCAAGGCGGGGTAGGCGGGTCCACGTCCACTTTGGTCTGCTGGTCTCGGGCCTGCCTGTCCTGGGGGGTGCCGCCCACAGGCGAGGGGGGCAGCGTTGTCGTCCTGGACGCCCTCCAAGACTGGGCACACACAGTGGGTCTCGAGGACAGGAGGGAGCCTCTTGGCAACCTCTCCTAAGGTGGGCGGAGGAGGCGCAGCCCGTATCAGTGAAGTCCCACGGCCCGGCAAGTGCCCGTCGGGCCGGCGCTTGCCAAGGGAGGGGCCCTGATGCCAAGGGCTTTGAAGGCCAAGAGTGGCGGAGTGAAGTGAAAGCGGTGGGAGAGGGGACAGAAGAAGCCCTCGCTGGAGACGCGCCTCCTGCCGCCTCTCTGCGCCTCACAGCTTGGCCCCTTTGGAGGGCTCTGAGGCCTGCCGCACGTCGGTCCACTCCTGCATGGTGCTCTGCAGGGCCTGGGTCTTCTCCTTATCCACCTGGACGTAGTCCACCTTTTCATCCGAAGTCACCGATGATGTGGATGGCTGAGGGGACAAAGCGGGACCTGCCATGAGTTATCGGAAAGGAGAGAGCGAGCAGGGGAGTGTCCCAGGTGGTGCGGAGGGGGTGGTGACCGGAGCGCTGGTTGCGTGGCTCTCGGAGGTCAGTCCGACTGAATCTCCTCCCCTCGGAGCGCCAGCCCTCTGGCCTCACTGCTGGGGAGCAAGGCATGGGGCGGCCTGAGCTCCAGCCCTCCGGGGTCTTCTCAGCAGCCCACACAGCACCCTGGGGAGACCTGCGAGGGCGCGGGGCCAGCCTGCTGCCTAGATGCCAAGGCAACCCCAGACCCAGAAGGCCTTTCTCAGGCTGGGCCTCTCACCAGCTGGGCCTCTCTGGACAGTGAGTTCCCTCAGAAGTTCTAGAGCAGCAGGGTCTCCGAGCCCCCGCGCTGACCTGGGCACAGCCGGGCTCAGTGTGCTTCTGGCCAGGCGCTGTCTCAGGCCCAGCCACGCCACGCAAGTTGGCTCTGGAGGCAGGCTGAGGGGTGCCGCCCAGTGTAGAGGCACCCGGACCCCCCAGTGGCCCCCCTCCACCCAGGTACCTTTCGGTGGGGGCTGGGGGAGCCCGGCTGGAAGTCCAGAGCCAGATAGTCCACACTGCCGGAGCTCTTCTTAGGCGCTGGGCTGTTGGTGCCACTGGGGACGGGAGATGCAGACACTGGGTTTTGCTGTCCGGAGGAGGAAAAACCTGAGTTTAGGCAAGAAGCAAACTCATCACCCAGCCTATCTCTGGGAGGAAGAGCGACGGGCTCACTGTGGTCCGCGCCGCACCACGGGCTGTGCGCACTTAAGGCCTCATGGCAGTCCCACGAGGTTGGCACTGCTACTCTTCAGATTATGTAAAACAGCGCCAGCCCATGGCTCCCAAGGCTGTGCAGCCGTGGCCCACGCTGTCTCCTCTGGCCTCGGTACAGCTCTGCCTGAGTTCCCACCCGCTCGCCAGCCTCCAAGGAAGGCTCCTGTGGATCACTCGCCCACCCCAGCCTAGGCTGGCACCGTGACTGCTGAGGCAGGCGCTGGTGCCACGGAGCGACCTCCCCAGGCCCAAGGCTCAAGCATCTTGAACCCGGATGCTTGGGTCCAAGAGGGCACGTGCTGGCTACACTGCTCCCCAAGGCTGACTCAAGTCACAGAGGCGATGGTCCTGTGTTAACGTGCCTGGGTGCTGGGCAGCTGCGAGCTTGGCGTGGAATGTCCCGCGGGGCGTGCCCCTGCTCCGCCCGCGTTCACGCTTCTCCTACAGTTGCTGTCAGCACCTGGGAGCCACGCGTGCTCCCTCAGGCACTGCCTCACTGGGGGTGACCATCAGCCACTTCTGCTCTTTAAACACCGACCTCCTGGGGGGGGCAGGCCTGGCCCCTCCTGACAGTGGGCAGCACCCCCCACCTGATGTATGGGCCCATAAGTCACATGTGGTACAGCAAAGGTCCAGGACAAGGATGTGGATCATTCCAGCGAAACCCTGGGGACTCACCATAGGGACATAGTTTTCCTCGCTGTCTCCTGAGTCCGTACTCGTGATGCTCTGAGTGGAGATGGGGCGGCAGTACTGGGAGGAGCTGGAGGTGAAGGTGTGGCTGTGGTGAAGAGAGGGCAGCGTGAACCCCAAACCTGGGCTCCAGAGCTCTGCCCTCTCTCAGCGGATGGAGGGCGGATGAAGTAGTTACTCCCTTTTACAGAGGAGGAAACTAAGCCCGTGAGATCGAGGGCCAGGATCAGCAGGGGCCAGCACTGGCGCCGGAGCCCTTCGCTCCTGACCCCCAGGAGGAGAAGTCCCACCTGTGCCCCCCTCCCCCCCTTGAAGCTCTTGCCTCCCTGGATACTCACTTGACCCTGGACCAAGACTTGGTGACAGGGGACTTGAAGGGGAGCTCATCGATGACAGCACTGCTTCTCAGGTCAAGCGGTGTTGGCTTGGCTGGGGTGGGAACAGAATCCAGCAGTTGGCCCGTGATGGCGCCACACGGGGAACGCGTGCGCGCGGCACACAGGCGCATTTACAGTGGCCTTGGCGCTCACTGGGTGCAGCAGCTCTGCAGAGGACTGGCATAGGGCTCATTACCAAAGCAGGGGACGCTGAGGTCTGGCGCCCACAGTGCTGGCTTGTAGCCCATGGGCGCCCTTTGGCACGCTTAGGTCCTCACTAGCCTACTCAGGACAGCGGGTACAGTGTAAGTAGCGCGCACACTGTACCGTGTACACGCCCAGAACACATGGAATGAGCTGGGCGTGGTGCGCATGCCTGCGGTCCCAGCACCCGGGAGGCTGTGAGTTCGAGACCAGCCTTGGCTAGAGTGAGCTCAAGGCCAGCCTGAGCTGTATGGACAGACCCTGTCTCAAAAAGACAAAACAAAAAAGCAAAAATCAAAAAACAGGTAATGTTTTTATTTTCAAGTATTTTGATCTTCATTTGCAGACTATGCAGATGTGGAACTGGAATATACTGAGGGCCACCTGTATACACTTTATCCCCGAAGTCACAGCTTCAGGCTCCGTTCACAGACCCCTCCTGGTGTATCCATGGTAATGGGCTCACAGAGTCTAGGGTGGGGTCTGGGGTCCAAGCAGGTTCTGTCCTTCCCAGACCTGTGCTATGCAAGCGCAAGACCCTGTACGTGAGTGGTGAGCACGGGTTTGTGTCCCTGCTGTGCCACTCTGCCCTGCAGGTCCCTCTAGCGCGGAGGCCAGTGGAGAGCAGCAGAGTGGACTGGGAACCTGGGACCCCAGGACCTCTCTGGGTCTCCATGCACAGTCACAGATGTGACTACCACTGTGTGGGGCGGGCCTGCTGGTGTCCTCGGTGCTAATCGGAACAGACCTAGGAGGGGAAATTACCATCCCCATTTCCCTGGAAAGAAAACTAAGTCTCAGAGAATTTACATGATTTCTGTGACAGTCCTAACCCCACGCCAGCCTCTGCCTGATCCCTGAGGCGGAGCTGCAGGTGGCTGGGCGTTGTCCTGCAGGGGGCGGGAGCTGTGGACTCACCCTTCCGGTCAGGCTTGAGGTTGCGGTTGACGGGGGGCGGCTGGATCTCACTTCCCCGGCTAGGGCCTCTGTGCACTGGCAGGGCTGTCGGTGCGTAGCTGAGGGGGTCGAACGGGAGCGGCCCTGGGCTCATGGGGATGTAGACACTCTGGGAGTTGTCGCCTGCCCGCTCCAAGGCCAGCAGGGTGGAAGAACCGGGGTTCATGGGCACATAGTTGTCTTCGGAACTGGTACTGTCGGATCGACCGACCACAGTTTTCCCTGGCTAGAGAGGGAAGGAAACATAGCGAGAAGAGACACCATGGTAAGAACGTAGGCGGCAGCGCTGTTCGGGAGGGCCAGCCGCACTGTGACACTGTAAGGGAGACCCTGCGCGAAGGCGGGTGGAGACAGAAGGAAGCGAGGCCTAGGGCTGCCTTCCTTCCGGCGCTCCTGACCTCTTGGGATCCACCTATCGTTGTGATCTATCTACGGCATAAATTACCCTTGGTGGCTGGGTCCTCACAGGCTTCCAGGTGCCCAGATAGGCAGAGGATGCCCAGGTCCATGGAGGACTCATCCACGGCAGGTTGGTGACCAGACTGACCAGCCCAGGGAGCATGGGAGGAGTCGGAGCGGGAAGGGCAGTCTGGGGCCAGCTGGACGGCCTCCGTCCAGTCTGTAGCAGGTCTGAAGTGTGCCGTAGACATCCAGGTGACCACTGGCCACAGAGGAGTACTGGAGCCACTCTCCAGCCTGGCCCACGTATGTATACAACTGTCTTGGCCACTTAATTGGCACTCTTTCAGCAGGCTTGGGGCGAGGCCCCGGCCCAGTCGCCCGCACCGCGGACCTCTGCCCTGACCGAGTACCGCCTCACCCAGTCTCGGCTCCCAGTGAGGCTGCTGCACAGGACAGCCCTGCCCACACAGGCCTGCTGGCATCTAGACCCTTTGCTTCTCGCCGGGAGGCAACTTCAGCCGTGGTCCACCTGAGGAAGCACCCTTCCTCTAGCCATGGGTGCTTACTCACCTGGAAAGAAGCGATTCCCTCGCTCATGGACTCGGCAGACCGGCCTGCGCTCTCACCGCTGCGCGGGGGGCCCTCGTAGGTCTCACAGGAGGAAGCTGTGGCAAAGGAAGGCAGACCACGTGTGGGTGGGGTCCTCTGCTTGCGCGCCCCTGCGCGCCCCTCCAGCCGGCTCCGTCTGCTCTTCCTCCAGAAGCGCTTTCCTCGACCCTAGTACACGCTACGGACAAACAGCCCTCCCGCTCGCAGCTCCTCCCGGGCCTCTGCTGCCGCAGCAGCAGCAGCCCCTGCTAGAATCAGCCTGTCCTTCCCTGCTGCTCCAACCTGCACCTCTCCTCGGGCTCCTCCATCTGCCATCTCTGCCAGTATGACAGTGTGACAACGCTTCAGCTAAACCCAGAGCCAGGATGCAAGACCAGTTTCATCTTTGCCCGTAACAATGAAACTGTCATGGGCTCCGTCCCGCCGTGCTCTGCCTGGAAGAACAGCGCTGCCGAGCCGGGCCTGGGACCCATGGCCGTTTTCTGGGAGCTGTGCAAGATGCAGCCTGGGCAGCTTAGGAAGACTCTGTCTCAAAATAAGGGCTCGTGGCTTACGCTGTAGCTCAGTGCAAAGGCTTCAGGATCGATCCCCAGTAGTACCACCACTATCACCACTCACACACACTCATGCACGTGCATGCGTGCAAACACACACACACACACACACACACACACACACACAAAGACAAGAATATGCAGTTTTACATAAGTGCCTGCCTGTGAGTGCAAGGTCCTGAGTTTGATGCCTGGTACAAAACAAACAAACAAAAAGCAGCAATTTTATGTATAAAATCAAGATGCAAACAGAAGAATTCATATTGTTGCTTTCCTCAGACATGTAGAGTTGGAATCTACCCAGTAAACAAATGGCAACAGAACTGAAGTACTTAATTTTTTTTTTTTTCCAGTGCTAGGATTCGAACTTAGGACCTTGAACGTAACAGGCAGGCACTGCGCCACTAAGCCATGTCCCTAGCCCAGCACTGAGGTACGTTACATAGGACTTAAGCCAAAGAGAATTTATGGTTTGCAAAATATTCTGAAAATCTTGTTCTGTTTTATTAGTCTGTTAATCCATGTAAGTTTGTCTCAAGGTTTGGACTGGTTTTCTAAATTTATTTTCTAAATCTTTGGTTTGATTTTTAAATGAATAAAACATTATGACTTGTTTTTCCAAAACCATGCTATGTAATGCTGCCGTTGACCAAAACTGTGTGTTCTTTAGCAGAATGTTCACCTCTCCAAGGCGGCGGGGTCTGCTATTGTGGGTGTCATAACAACAGCTAGAGGACCAGCTGCTACGGGGACTGGAGAAGACGTGCCCGACGTCTGCGTGGCCCCAGCCACCTCGGCGCAGCAGCCACCGAGGGCCCCTGCCTGCCTCCGTCTCCCTCTAGGGCGCTGCTGCGGCGCACACTGACCTCTGTGCAGTCGGCTGTTGTCCATGGCTGGGAGTGTGTTGCGCCTGGGGATTGTGGCGGCGACAGATCTACTGTCACTGATTGGGGGTCTCTGCTGAGGGCTGCCCCATCGCGGTGTTTCTGCCTGACTTGGCTTGGGGGGCCGGGGAGGAGGGGCTATGGCTGACTCCCCAGGGGTGGCCAGAGACATGGCATTGTGGTTCCTGTCCAGTGTGAAAGTCCTAGGGACCTGGTAGGCTGGAAGCGGAGTGGTTGGGACATCCACGTTGTCTACCAGGAGGTCCCCAAACTCCCGGCACAGGGTGTTGCTGGGCGTCTTGAACGTGTACGCGTCCTCATTGTCCGTCTCGGACCCTGTGAGGCTGCCCTTCGTGCGGCCATGCGAGGCCAGGCTCCGGGGGAGGTCGTAGGCGCTGTCTCTGAATTCTGCATTGTGTCGGCTTGGCTTGGGAAGGCTGTAGAAGCCATGGACCTGACCGCTGACCCCATTGACACAGTGCCCATTGCCCTGGGCTAGCTTCTGCACAGCTGTGTCGCTCTTCTGCCTGGTCCCCTGAGAAAAGCTGGCACTCCTAGAAGAGAAAGAAGAGCATGGTGGCAGTGGGAAGGGGTTAGGACTGCCATCGAGGCAAGATGGACACCCAGAGCCCGGCAGCTCACGGGTACGGCGACACGGCCTGAGGAGCCAGAGCCGAACGGCTGCCCAAGACCTGCCCTGGCTGTGGTTCTGGAACTCTAGTCCACCACTCGGTTTTCAGAGGCTAAGCCAGCGCTGGTCTCCAAGTGGCTGTCACTGGGAGGGGTCAGTGGGCCACTCACTCCTAACAAGTGTCAATGGGCAAGTCACACTTACCTGGTCACGGTTTTAAGTGCCAAGATACAAACATCTGAATATGAAGCCTTCCAGGTAGTAGCTGTTGTCAGACATAAATAGCAATGAAACAGTAATAACCAGCTGGGCACAGCGGCCATGAGGCTCACCGCGAGCCTGCAGCTGCTGGGCCATGGAATAAACTCAAGACCAGCCTGAACTACGCAGAGACCCTGTCTCAAGGTGGGGGAAGAGGCAGGTCACTTTATGTCTAAGTTTTACCTCTGTGAGACACACCAGCTCACTGGTGTTGACGCTATCTGTAAGTTTACAGATTTAATAGTGAGCTTAAACATAAGCTGTAACTTATCTTGGACTTTGTATTATTGTTTGGTGAGAGGCGTGAAGCTTGTTCCAGAAATCTAGAAATACCCATTATGCCCAGCATGCCCTCGAGGCTTACCCCACTTCCAGGGGCTCATCGGGCCTAGGCTGCGGGGAGGCCTTCGGTTTTGCAGGAACTAGCCCCCCCCCGCCATGTAAACACTCTGGGGAGCTAGAGTGCAAGTTTCTGCGCAGCAGGATCCGGATCTGCTTCCCTATCTTTTATTTATTTATGTTTTTGGGTTCAAACTCATGACCTTGCACTAGCCAGGCAGGCACTTGTGCCATGGAGCTATCTCCCCAGCCCACCCTATATACCATAGTTCTTTAGGGGATTTCATTTGGGGGAAAAAAAAATCAATCCTCTACGGCGTGCTTCTCAGCCTTTTGGAGGCTAGAGACATCTTAGAAACCTGACAGTGAGCTCCTGGAGCTTCTCACCCGGACAAGGTGAGGCGCTGTGCGTGTGTGTCACAACTGGGGCCAGCCTCTGGAACAGCTTGCGGTTACCTCCGAGGCTCTCGGGTTGAAGGCCTTGTCGTTTTGAGGTGTGGCCACCAGGTGGCGGCAGAAAACGGGCTAAAAGTTTAGGAAGGTCAGGTGCAGGGGTGTAGATCAGGTTCTCAGGCAGATGCCAGTCCTAGATGGCGGGCAGCTGCACTTTGGTCCCTCAACCCTTGCCAGATCGCCTGTCTGAGCCTCTGCCTTCCTTCCCATCCATCCATCCATCCATCCATCCATCCATCCATCCATCCATCCATCCGTCCATCCGTCCATCCACCCACAGGGTCTTGCTGTACAGGGCAGGCTGGCCTTGAACTTGTGGTGATCCTCATGCTTCGGGCTCTGTGCTGGGATCACAGGCAGGCACCGCAGCGCGTGGCTTTCCTTTCCCCCCTTAGTCCTGTCCATCCACAGAAATCAAGCTGATGGCCACACACCTGGGCAGCTGCATAGGAGGGCTGCCCTGAGGCGACCCAGCGCTCACGAAGCTCACGTTCACCTTTGATGCTTTTCATGTTGTCCTCTGGAAGTTCTAACTCTGGGGAGCCCCATCTGGAGTTATCCACTTAAGAACCATTTACAGGCGCCCCTTGCACCTAGATGCCAGCTGCCTGCGGGGCGTGGCAGGTGGAGGGGTACGCGTGGCTGCCGCGGTGCCAACCTGCCAATCTTCCCATGAGATGGAAGACGAGTACGTGGCTGCGTGTCAGGGAAGCCTTCATGAAGGTGCTGTGTGTGTGTGTGGGGGGGCAACCCAGGAGGAAGGGCGGCAAGAGAAGTGGTGTGAACGTGAGCTCCGTGAGGTGAGCACTCTGGGTCGCCTCAGGGCAGGTGTATGGCTTCAGCTTGACTTCTGTGGATGGGAGGACTAGGGGGGGAAGGAAAGCCACGCGCTGCGGTGCCTGCCTGTGATCCCAGCAGGGCCTGGAGGGCAGACGCCGCGGGCCGTTCTAGGGGCTGCAAACTGCGCACGCTGGAGAAAGCGTGTTGAAGTCCAAGGCCGAGCAAGGCTGCTGCATGACCTCACTCATCGGAAGAAGCTGATCTCCTTGAGGCCGAGTAATGGTGGTTACCAGAAGCTGCGGGGTGCGCGCGCGCGCGCAGGATACATAATTACAGAGATGGGGGAATAAACTGCAAGAGGTCTACTGCGCAGTGCGGTGACCACAGTTAACGATGACAGACTGTGCTTCTGAAGGAGTGGAGGTCATGCACTCTCCCCACGAGAATAACTGAGGCAACGTGATCTTTCATGTGCTGGATTTAACCAGTTATGTATGCATACTTTCAAAACAGCACAACCAAACCATGCAATAGCATCTGTGAATGAAAACATTAAATTATCTGGGGTATGGCTCAGTGGTGGAGTGCCTGCCTAGCAAGCATGACGTCTGGGTTCAATCCCCAGCACGGGCTGAGTAGCGGGTATGTGCTCTGAAATGACAGTGGAGGGTCCCGGCCAGGGATGTGGAAAACAGGAAACCTCTGAAAAATTTAAAGGTGAATACAGGGCTAGGGAAGATATCACTGGTGACCAGCAGGCTGGACTCATTATCTTCTACCCCAAACCTGCTACTCCCCATTTCCTGTCTAGGGAAGTCAGAGAGCAGGAAACTACCCACATGCTAATTTTTTTTTCTTTTTGAGACAGGGTCTCACTGTGCAGTTCAGGCTGGCCTTGAGCTCACTGTGTAGCCCCGCTGGTCCTGAATTGGCACTGATCCTCCTGCCTCAGCCTCCCGAGTGCTGGGATTACGGGCGTGCGCCACCACGTCTGGTTTTGCTACACAAACAGGTTAGCAAGTGTGTACATAAACGACTGCGCAAAGCAAGTGTGCCGCTGCCCCCTTTTCCTGCGCTTGGCTCAAGCCCTTCAGGCCTCCCTCACCGCACCCGCGTCCCAGCTTCCTCTCTTGCAGCATCCTCTTCCCTGGGTACAGAGCTCTGGACTCGTCTCGAAGTCCACTCACTCTGAGTTCCAGCCCTGCACCCACAACTCACTTCTCATGAGGTACCACAGTCCAAGGTGCAGAAGAAGCCTCTTCTGTCGCAAGGCACGGTGTCTCCCAGGTCCCCACCCCTCAGCCCCTGCTCCTCTGTGCTCCCACAGCGCTCCGCTTCTCCCCAGCATGCAGCTGGCTATGTCTGCCAGTGTCTTTCCTTCAGCCAGCCCATGTGCTCTACAGGGCAGAGGGCCATGCCCTGTACCAGGCACGGGGCTGGCCGACGCAGGTGCTACTGATGGGGGCTGATCCCTGCTTCAGCAACCAGCCAAGAGCTGTTCAGCAAGATGATAAATGGATCCAACGGGGACATACTCCGATGGCAGAAGCCATTCCCTGGGCAGCCCCCACCTCCACTTATGCCCGAGGGGACCAAAACAAGGAGAGAGTGGTTTAGATCTCCCAACCACTGTGAGGGAGAAGTAGCAGCCTTATGTAGCTCATAAACCATCAGATGTCCGAATCGGTGCAGGAAGATGCTCCTGCGTGGAGGGGCAGGAAGAAGTTTGGAGAAACTGCCTTTCCGCCACGCCTAGCTGTTCCAGAGGCTGTGAGGGAGGGCTCTTGCATACGCTCTGGTGTTGACAGCAACCTCTAGACTCTCTCTTGGCTTTCGGACATGCTTTCCTAGGCTTTCAAATGACCTCAGTCAGTCATTATCCCGTCCAGGCTGGGTCTAAGCCGTAGGCCTCTGGCCTCAGCCTCCCGGAGCGCTGTGATCACAGGCGCGAGTCCAGGCATTGCAAGCCGCACTGTGGCGTTCCCACTTCCTGCTCTCAAGACTACGCACCTTAACGAGGACAGTTCAGCTTGATCTTTAATGGCTACATTTCCTGTAGAAGGGAAACCCGACACGGATGCGCTTCTAAGTAGCGTAACCACTGCCCAGAGCCTTGTGACTGTCTCTGGTCATCTTATGAGGCCATCTGGGCCACTCTCCAGCACCTTTCCCACCCCAAGTGGGCCTGCCTATGAGGAAGGAAAGCGGTCTATAATTTTTAAGAAAGGGGAGGGGGAAGAAAAAGGAAACAAATGAGGCATTAATATGCATGAGGCTGCGCACTGGGGGCAGAGGGTGAGACGATCCTCTTGGCTCAAGCCCTTGGCTGCCAACTGTAAATCCACCTCTGTCTGCGATCACAGGGAGAGGCTGCACTTGTGATGCCGCAGAGTGAAGCTGACAAAGTCACGCACTGTGCCTTGGGTCAGTCAAAGCCAAGGCGGAGGAGTCAGGGCAGCCGCGGGGAGAGCGGGGCGCCCGCCAGCTCGCAGCTCTGCCGCTGCCTGTCCTGCACCCTCTTTGCAAAGGGCACTGCTGCGGGGCCAGAGACGCCGGGACCTGTACCTTGGACTTTCTACCCTGCAAGCTTCACCAGAATTACTAGCCCGAGTACAGCCTGCCAAATTATCCTGGCCCTGATCCAACACGGCGGAATCCCCAAGCAACAGCTTGTCTCCCCAGTGACCTCGTCCTCCTCCTTCCCACTCCAGCCCGGGACGCGACTTGCTTTTACCTCTCCACGCACACGAGGGAGCCTCCCATCAGCTCCCGTGTGTCACCGAACCCGCCCCTCACGCTCCGCCCCTAGCAAAAGTCCACAGGCTCAGCCTCCCTGTCTCGGCTCAGAGGATCCCCCGTCTCCCTGCCCTTGATCTGCTCTGTGTTTTCAGTTAATAAAGGCTTCCTCTCTCCTTCAGGTTTGCTTCTCTGCCCTGCCGCCACTGCCACCTGATAAAACCTCCCACGCGGGTGCCTCGGCTGGGATGGGCGCTGCCCGGCTCCCGCAGGCCTCCCCAGTGCCCGCCCTCCTGGCCTCGGCGGCCGCGCTGCCAGCTCACAGCCTCAGGGCTCATCCTCGTCCTGAAAAGCGCGAGCTCACATGGGGACCCCGTCTTCATTGTCCGTCTGGACCTGGGTCCCCCGCCTTTTCTAGTGCTCTCCCTCACACTCACTCCAGTTACAAAGTGACGGCTTTTTTTTTTTTTTAATTTTATTTATTTATTTATTTGTTTGCTTGTTGTGTTTGTTTCTTTATTTATTCATTTTGTGGCTGGCTCAGCCTGCCCTGGTGGTGGCGCTGGCGCAGCATGTGGTGCCGGGGATCGAACTGCAGTCCCCGCAGTTGCCTGAGCCCTCCTAAGCAGGCGCTTTAGACCACTGAACCATCTCG